>CAEFZX010023811.1:0-10650 GCA_903066825.1 Alfaro cultratus | reverse complement strand
TCTATCTATCTATCTATCTATCTATCTATCTATCTATCTATCTATCTATCTATCTATCTATCTATCTATCTATCTATGATGAATGTTCACAACTTTTTCCATTCTTCCGTTCTAAAAAAATCTGTCATATTTCTCAACTTAATTATACAGATATCAGCACACCGTATATTACAATAATATTGATGTATAATATCTTGTTTTTCTGTATTCAGTTATTTTTAAAAAAAAATGTGTAAATAAACAAAAAAAAAAAATATAAATAAGTTAATTAATTAATTTACAAAGTTTTATAAATTTTTTGCTTAAACGTACTACAAGTTAGACTAATGGCTACTTTATGTGTAGTATTCTGGAAGATTGTCATTTTAATGTCTTTTTCCTGTATTTGGAAAATGAAACACATAGTATTTAGATGTAAGTGTACATGCAGTTCTATTAATAATCAGCATATATGAGATGTTTTTGAAAACTACTTTTTTTGTTTAAAACTCAGAAGTATCATATTGCATGTTTTGTGTCAGCATACTGGTAAAACAGTTGTGGCAATCTATATATTTTAAAATGAGTAAAGTAGATGTATTTTTTTTTCCTCTCAAGTACTTGTGGGATTATATTTTTCTTGTTCCTTAACAAGTATACAACTAATGTTTACTGCAGGATTGGTAACATGTGTAGAAAGACGCTAATGCGCATATGTTTGCATATCAGAGTTCAGAACTAATGATGTTTCTGCTTTGGAATGGAGTGTCCCATTTGGCAGCTGAATGTTTCACTCACCACCTGAGTTAAGTGTCAAGGCATGGGGGATACACTCCACCTTAATACATCGTCAGTGGCTGGAAGCTCACCGATATAAACATGAGTGCTTTATTGAAAACATTTACTGTTTGTGAAAACTTTAAAGCAAAGACTCCCGTGACAAGCTGACCTCATGAGGTCAATTCAACCACAGCTTCAGCCTCTTCTGTCCAATCACAGAGCTCCTCCTACTTCCTAATGTCCGGGTCCTGAACCAATCATCTCGCCCAGCTGGGAGTCAGAGGGGATAGCGTCCACAGATAAAAATCTTTGACCATCATCCATCCTCTCAGAGCATCTTTCTTATCCTCCGAGGAACCGTCCGAAACCCGGAGCGTCGATTCCAAACTCTCCCCATTGGGATAACATTAGGCAACATCTTTGCGGCCCGGGTTCACTTTTCTTCCCCAACTGTGGCAACCTGTTACTCAGGAATCCAGACGACGGCAAAAAGGGTAAATGAAACAAAACTGACAAAAGGTAATTGCTGGATTAAAAAAAAAAAAAAGGCGCATCGCAGAAAAACTTATCCAGGTGTCATAGATCGGAGGGAACATGACGGCGCTGGCAGGAGGTTTACCGAGAATGATGAGACCGACTCCTCACCAGAACTACCCGCGTGGAGGATACTCTTTGGAAGGTAAGAAGCCACCACCAGTTGCGGGTGGACATGACAAAAAATCCTGGAGCAAAACTTTTGCAAACTTTGTTAAACTCTATTTGTTGAAATATTTACTCTTGAAAAATTACCATATTAGATAAAATAAATAAATAAATAAATAAATAAATAAATAAATAAATAAATAAATTGTAAACCCTAAAATTCAAAAATGAACAGCGGCACATTTTCGAGAAAAAGTAAAGATTTCAAAATATAACTGACATTTATTACGCAATTTACAACTAATTTAATTTCGAGTATCTCTCTTTCCAAAATTCTGTGATGCAAGTAGACTTTTCTAAGTAAAGCAGAAATTAAGAAAAAAAACTTCTAAGTAGAAATTGTCAAGTTTTTTATTTATTAATTTTTTTACATGTTAAGTATGCAGTCATGCACGTTTTAAAAATATTAACTTAGATAATTTTGAAATTACCTCCAGCAATGTTAGACGATAAATTATGCGTTATTTGGAAACAGACAGTACCCGGCTCAATAAAAGCGCTCCCTGTCCAGTTTCCACTCCGTTAGGACAGGGTCGGGTCAACCAGCTCGGAGGAGTCTTCATAAACGGCAGACCTCTCCCCAACCACATCCGCCACAAAATCGTAGAGATGGCCCACCACGGAGTCCGGCCGTGCGTCATCTCCCGGCAGCTGAGGGTGTCCCACGGTTGCGTCTCCAAAATTCTGTGCCGGTACCAGGAGACGGGCTCGATCAGGCCGGGCGCAATCGGAGGCAGCAAACCAAAGGTATGGCGCAGATGATCGTACAGCTGTGTTTTATATCCAATGGAAAGAACGTGTTCATATAAGAATTTAGTTTCCATGCTCCTGAGCTCTCTCAACTTTCTGAGAGGTTCAGAAACTACCAGCAGGAGTTAAGCAGCCGTTGCTTAGCAATTATCACGTCCTCTTTTTAATACTTTCCCCCCCCCAAACATGTGTTATATAAAACAGATTGATCTTTGGTGTTGTCAAAATATGTAACAACAAAGTCTTTTTAAAACTTTTTTTTTTCAAAGCAAAATAGATCTACCGAGAGGTCAAGCTAAAAAGTTTATATCTTATATCAGCATTATGTAATTTGCTTAGAACATGACAAAGTAAACGTGATCATACACATATTAAAGGTGTGTTAAGTTCTGTGGGTATTCATAAACTGTTGCTGTAAATTTCTTGCATTTTGTGTTTTCTTCCAAGCCGTAGGTTAACACGTTATTTAATTAACAAGACTTGTCCTGGTTGTCTCCACGAAGCAAAGCGCCTCCCCAGAAGTGGACAAGAAGATCGAGGAGTACAAGAGAGAAAATCCCGGCATGTTCAGCTGGGAAATCAGGGACAAACTACTGAAAGATGGGATCTGCGACAGGAACAATGTCCCCTCAGGTATAGACCTAATGATTTATTAACCACAAAATACATTTAAGAAAAAACCAAACAAAACAAAAAAATCCCCCAACAACAACAAAAAGCGTTGACATTTGGTTTGAGTTTATGTTGGGCAGTATTCATTTCGTCTCTGTTTCTCAGTGAGCGCCATCAGCCGCGTCATGCGTTCTAAATTTGGCGGCGTTGGTGAGGACGAGGAGGAGGACGATGAGATGGTGAAGAGGACGCTGGAGGAGAGCGAGCCCCGGACAAAACACAGCATCGATGGCATCCTGGGAGACAGATGTAAGTCCGACGTTTTACACTGTAATCATCCAAACCACTGAAAGCAAAACAGAAGACTGTGAATAATAATAATAATAATAATAATAATAATAATAATAATAATAATAATAATATATTTTTTTTCTTATTTATCGTTTTTAGACTTCTATTTAAAAGTGTAACGTTTAAAGTTTGAAGCAGTTTACGCATACACTGCCCTAAAAAAACAAAACAAAACAAAAAAAAAAAAAAAAAGAAAAACAACAACTATAAAGACGAGCTTTAAAAAAATCAAACATTTGTTTAGCTGCCAAGCCTGATAAAGTTTTTTTTTTCTTCCATTTAATCGAACACTTAAGGATGAACTTCATTAAATAAAGCGCGGAGAGTCCATTGAGTCTCACACCTCAGTTTGACGCGCACAAAAGCCGAACTCCGGCAAGCAGCGCAGTGTCCTACAAAAAAGGAAAAAAAAAAAGCCAGTTTTTTTTTTTAATACTGAGGAGAGAAAAGAGAGAGGGGGGAAATAAGATACGCTGACAAATAGGGGGTGAGAGGAGACATTATGAACTCGCAATGAGCGATGAATTATTCAGGGAGCCAGTGCGCCATGATTGCACAAAGAAATGCCACTTTTGAGCCTTCTGTCGCTGTTAACAGTTTTTTTTTTTTTTTTTTAAAGAAGCCAGGCCTTTAGACAAACACCTGTTGATTTATAACCTGTTGGAGACTCAGCAGGTTTGTTAAAAAGGAAACCCAGACACAAAACATGCAATATAGTTAATTATTAATTAACTTGCGCTTGAGGCGACGTTGCACATATTTCCACTTTAAATATATTACTGCAGATTTGTTTAAAGTAATCAAAGAAAATTTAGTTTGATCATAACTATATAAGGGGAACACGCAGAATAGACCACATAGTATCTATTGACTGACTTAATCGTTGTTACGTAGCTTACTATTTTTTTTAAAAATTTCTCTTTATTTTATTTTATTGTATTTTTTTGTGTGTGTGTGTTTTGCTTTGCGCAGTACCTTGAGGCCTCCAACAAGCGAGCACAGGGAAACTGTTCTCCTCACTAGATTAAATCCAAACCCTTTTATTTCTCTGCACTTTCATCTCAGACTGAAGTCCGCCCCTTTTTCCTTTTGGCCCTGGGCGCCCACATTTAGTACGGGGGACACTTCCCACCCCTTCTATAGCCAGTAGTCGCGGCCGGACAAATCCACTGACTTGGTAAAAACTCGAGTTGATTATTCTGAATGCAAATAGAGTAATCAAAGTTAGAATGTCTAGTTTTAGTCGATGAGCATTGATCTTTATGTCAGAAAAAAAGTTTAGTTCTGTATTTTTTTGTGTATTTAATCTTTTCTATTTTTTATTTCTTTAAAGAAAAACTAAAATTGCTCAGTAACATCCTAAATGCAACACTTTCTTTAATCCAGATCAGCCCTATTTTATTGTTGTGTCTCTTTGTGGAAAGCAGTAGTTGTTTTTTCTCTTTTATAGCGCTTCATTAGAATGTGAAAAGGGTGATTGGGGACCAAGAGAGGGTCTTCTGGCCAAATATTGATTAAGTAGGTGTTTGCAGAGGCCATTGTTGTGGTGGGGAGAGGCCTGTTGCTCTCTGCCCCTTTCTCCTCTACTACTATTGTTGGCCTTCCATTAAGTGCTAAGATCAAAGCTGACTCATTTAGATTTATTTGTCTGGGAAAAGAAGAGCTAAGGTTTGTGGGATAAAGTACACTGTGGCATCAGAAAGTTTAGCAAATTGCAGAAACATTGTTGTGGCAGTAATATGAACAATTATATTGGTTTTAATGTTTGCATAATGAATGAACAGATATTCCTTCTCAGAATTTAAGGACTTATTTTCTGTTTATCATTTTTGTTTTATTCTCTAATTATGAATCAGTGTCAAAACCACTGTTCCTCCTGCTAGTGTTCTTGGTTTAATTGATGGTATCCTCTATTTATTAGTGTTAGCACATTAGCCTTTAGCCTCATTTAACTAATTAAAGTAACCAAAGTCATGAAAGACAGTCACTCTTGCAGGATCTTTTATGACAGGATGGACGGGAGGGAGGGTGAAAGACAGAAAGAAGAAGGGGGGGAAAGAAAGCTCAGAAATACAAACAGTCAAAGGGATAACTTTTCTTTTAAAGGGAGTCCTGCAGAGCCAGAGTGAATGAGCCCAGTTCTTTCAAATGTGCCATGGTGAACGCAGTCAACATGTAATAATTGGTCTCATTGAGGTGCATTCCAACAATCTGCTGCCATTCTCCTGCCTCCATTGTGCCGGGGCAGGCAAATAGCCAGAGGGACAGGAGGAATCAAGTGCTGACAAAACATGAAAGATTTAGCTGCTTTTGTCACAGGAGCTGAGTGGGACTTTGTTTGTGTAAATAAACTGGGTCTATATAGGCTCCCAGGGATCTTGGCATGGGTTTAGGATGAGGGATATTATTTGAAAGTGAGAAGGACTGGAGAGTTAATATCCGCGCTGTAGCGTATGTCTAGTTTTGGAGCTATTGTATGTGTAAGTTTTTAGTTCAAAAACCAGGAGAGAAGAAGTATGAAAACAAAAGATTTTCACTTCTATACCACCTTCAAAGGTTTGTGGCTTAAACACTGTAAAAAAAAACAAAAAAACAAATGAAATGCCTTCAAAAAGCATCAGGTTATTTTTAAAGTAGCGTGGCAATATCCTTTAGCTGTAATCATCGAGGTATATGTGAATTTTTTTTTTTTTAGTTTATGTGACTGAAGGCCCAAACTCAGCCAGAGGAATGTCTGCTGCTGCCACATTTCCTTTTTCCTCAGAGGGCTGGATAGTGCAGAAATTTATATGAGGGTTTTATTGTCCTTTTTCCTGTATTAATAGTGTTTATATTGCTTTCGTCAACAACTCATAGTTGACGAAAGCAACTACGAGTTGTGCTGGACTTCTGGGGGGAAAACAAACTGTAGTTCAGAAATCCAGACAGATGGGTATTAGCACAAAACGGAGAAAATTCAGCTCACTTGCATTATCAATTTGTTAAACCGCTTGTTTATGTAATTAGAATTGATTATGACATGTTTTAGGATATTTTCCTATCATTGAGACATTTGTTTTGGCAAATTTCCTTTGCAAAATACCCCAAATATATGACAATAAAACCTCATTCTTTAAAGTTCTGGTTGCAGGTTTAGTGTTAGCATGCTTGAAGGCAAACATCTTTTCCGGTCTTGAGTCTTTATCAGCGTATTGAAGATTTTTCTGAAGGACTTTTGTGTGTTTAGGTTCATCAGTCTTCTTATCATCTTTAACCAGCCCCTGTTGACGAAGGGCAATCCACAGCATAATGCTGCCACTAACATGTGTGTCACCATGGGAATGGTATAATTTTTGTCATGTGTGGTGTTAGTTTTCCTCAACTCTTACTATATCTGCTCTATAACCAAAATTTTTTATTTTACTCTTCAAATTTTTCACATGTCTTCTGGCAGACTTCAATCTTCCACAAAGGCCAGATTTATGGAGTGTGTAACTTGTAGTTAGTTGTCTTGTCAACAAATTTTACCCGCCCTAGCTTTGGATCTCTGCAGCTCCTCCTGAAATTTTCTGGTTTGTTGCTTGACCTTCATGGTAATGTTTTTTTTTTCTTTTACAACACAAGTGTACTCTATATGCTAAATAGTTCAAATGATTACATTGGATTTTCAACAGGACTTTCAGAGTAAAGAGGCTGAATACAAACGCATTCTCTACTTTTTTATCTTTATTTGTTGAAAACTGAAAAACCATAACTTTTTTCCACTTCATAATTATATGCTACATTATATTTAAGGTTATGTGAGGTTACAAAATGTGAAAGGGAACAAATACTAAAAGCACTGACGGCGAAGAGATGGCCTTCTTAAATACAAGCAGTCAGAACTTTCTTCTTCTGCATTGGCATGATTCTCAAGACTCTCTTTCTTCAGAAAGAAAGAAAAAATCCACACTGGCTGATCTGCAACTGAATACAGACTCTATGCTTCATTAAAGCCTCTTTCTCTGTTAGCGCCCACATTGTGATCCCCCCAATATTAATTCAAAGGACAATTAATGAATGCGGGCCAACTTTGAAGTAATGGGCTGGGGTCCTGCCCCAAGCCGGCCCCTTGGTGCTGATGTACTCCTCGCATTCTCCCCAAATAACCCCAGAGACACTGCAAAGTGACTGAAAGGAGAAGTAGCAAGCAATAGAAGGTCAAGAAGAGGAGCCCCAACAGAAAAAAGAGCTCTCTATTTCCTCCAAGTATTAGCCAAGCAAAACTCTGTGATGGGGAGGATAAAGGGGTGTGAGGAGAAAAGGGTCGGGGGCATGGGGACTTTGCAAAGAGGGGCACAATGGGATGGTTAATTGAGTAAAGCCAGACAGTGTTGTCAATCACTTAACTTTGTTTAGGCTCAGGTTTTGTGGAGTTCTTTCGTCTTGGACATTGCACATTATGGACATGCCAGCAGAACCCTGTTTCTGATTGATTGATGGCATTTTTACCTACGTTTGGTATGTTAGAGCTCTGCGTTTGCACCACTTGAAAATAATAATAATACAAAAAAGAACAAGAAAAAAACAGAAACTCTGAGTTTATGGGGTTTAAAGTGAAAGTATGTTTTTTTTTTGGTTTTTTTGAATGTTTTTGAAGTTAGTCTGAAGAGCCAGCGCGAGGCTGCTTTCACTGAAGTGCTGTGTAGTTGTGTGAAAAGGTCAGGGGCCAACTTAGGGTCACTTGACTGTTACAACTATCAGGCCCCAGGAACTGGAGGTTAGGATAATGTTTAGAAAAGATGTGATGTCAAAAACTTGTGTAAGGATTTCAAAGCAATGGTATTGTGATGCCCTTTTAAATGCCTTAAAACACCTAGATTTTTTTTTAAACAAAAGCTTATTTTCTTGAAACAAGCTGCTTGGTTTGGTTGTTGTCTTTGCTAGTTAGTCTCTGTTGAACTGGAATGTGCAATGGATGAGCCTTTTTAGCTTATGGCCCAGTGTGGGCTTCGCAAGTCGCTTTGTCTCCACACGGAGGGTGGAAATGCCACCGTGAAAATGTCACCTAACTGCACCGCAGTGGAACGGAATAATAACCATCACACACTGGGCGCAAATAATAGCCACTCAGTGCCATTCGTGGCTTCTTGTCACTGCTGTGGTGTTAGACAGAGATACATCCTTCAGCTTCATATCGCCAACTCCTTCTTTGTCCGTTAAGTGCCAACCTCCTGTGCTCTTTCGCTTAATTTTGTTTTGTGTCCATCACATCATCATCTCACTCTCCTTTTATTTCTATAACACCCCCCCACCCCCTTTCCCAGGCAGCTGCAGGTTCCTAGGGGCTCTTTAGCAAGTCAAGTGAGCAGCCCACTCACTCCCATTTTTTCTCTTAAACTGTTAACCCCAGCTGAGTCCATAAGCTGTCAGTTTACCATTCTTTCCCCCTCCTCACCCCCCACACCTCACTCAGTGCATCTGCTCGCTTTGGCTCTACGCGGCACGCAGCTATTTTATTCAGTGGCCCACTCGCACCACACTCCATGTCCTGAAAGGGCCAGATCTACTTCCCTGGGCAAATAGCGAGTTCATTTGTCTCTTATGCCCTTTGTTTTGCATTGCGAACACATGTCACCAGCTCAATTACCTTCTCTATTAAAAGCCCCAGGAGGATGGGCCAGCCAGCCCCTACTAAGACAAGGCCATAAACTGCCCCATATGTTTTGGTGTCTCTCTCCATATGTGATTCTTCATTTCTTATGCTTTGTCACATTTTCCATTTCTTTTATTTACATTTTTGAACCACGGATGGGAATTTCTCTGCACACACGAGCAAAGATGTTGCTGTGCGTAGCTTTGCATGTCTACTTATATTAGTGTATCCTAAAGCGTAAGAGAGGGTGGGAGAAGGGTGGATGTCTGCCAAGATGAGCCTGAGCAGTAAACAAGGTCAGCCTTTATCCTGATGGCAGGAATCCTTTCTGGATTTTTTTGGGGGGTGGGGGGATTTTTAATTTGCATCTTAGAAGCACTCCTCCTACCGGTGAAGCTAATAAAACTGGAAGTTCACCAGATTCACATCATTTTTTATCTGTTTTTGGAAACTTTTTTCAGTAAAGAAACCTTTTCGATTTTATTCACAGTGAAAGAAGCATTTTTCAGTCACTTGTTAAACTCAGTTCTACTTCCTAATTATATTTCCTTTTTTGCTGGTTAATTAACATTACTTAGTGTTCATGTCTTATTGAATTTCTTAGCAGGTCTACACTTGGAGGAATGGACTTTTTTAATAAGTTGTCATAGTCAAACTTTGTCTTTCTTACTTTATTTATTTCAAGAGAAAGATACACATTCAATTAATCACAAATTTTAATCAACACTCACTCAAACTTTATTTGTAGTACTTTTCAGACAGACTGGTGTAACCCTCTAGAAATGATCAAACTAAATAAATAAATAAAATCTAAAAAAATGAAGAAATTTAATTTGTTATGTTGATTAACCATTATCATGTAGTGAAGAAACAAAATACAAATCAGAACTATCAGGGGAACAGCCAGTACTGCTCCCTAAATGTTAGACTTTCTCTGGCTTGGCTGTATCAGACGCTCAGCTTTAAAAAAAATAAAAATAAAAAACCCTTGCCTTATGATACAATAAAACGGATAATTATTTATTTTAGTAAAAATAAATGTAGGAACAAAACGATCAGAAAAGTATATATAATTGTAAATGCAATATAATCAAAAAAGATTGGATAAAATGTGGTGCAAATGTAAAATTAGAAAAACCCATATAAAATAATGAAATATCAATATATTCTAAATGACTAAATTTCAACTATAAATTTTTCTAAGTAAGTTGATTTTTAGTTTGCTGTTGAAATAATTAACACTCTCCACTTCTATTAGATTTACAGTAAAGTTTTCCTATATATAAGTGTCATATATGGAAAAGAACCCCTCATTGACTCTAACAAGACCCGAACAGGAGGGCATAAGTGGTAAAAACAATTCCCCCCCCCTGATATGAAGAGGTAATTGCCCGAACTTGAGGTTGCTCTGAAACTTTCTGCCTTTGAAAGACTGTCCGAAATCTTCAGCTTTGCACTGACCGAGCTGATGAAAGCTATGCGCCACTAATAAATACCTAAAATAAGGTCAAAAATGTATCAACTGGTCTTGGGTAATAACGTGATATAAAATAAATAACTATATGTTATCTGATTTGCTATGGAAATGAATGCTACTTCTTTTACATTAATAAGTGGCAACATATAAAGATAAAAATAGTGCAGCTTAAAATTGGGTCTTGTGTTAATCCAGAGTTTGAGTTGCAGCATTCCGACAAATAACGTTCTAAATGAGATACGAGATAAACCATGTATGGAGATTAATTACAAACCAATGTAAAATGAAATATTCACAGTAAATTCTGCAGAGTTAAATCAACACTATGCCGAGTCTATTTGGTCCTTATCAGAATTGGTGTCAATTTAACTCTTTTCAGAGTTAT
>CAEFZX010023808.1:0-41100 GCA_903066825.1 Alfaro cultratus | reverse complement strand
AGACTTCATAATCTGCACTCTTTTGGATGAATGCAGTATTTATTTCCACTTTGGCTTTATGTTGTTTAGTTTTTTTTCCAAGTACATTTTTTGTTAATGGAGACTCAGAATCTATTTTATTTCTGTTTTTGGATGTTTTGTTTATTTTGTTTATCAGTTCTAGTGTTAAGTGTTCTTTTGAAAATAAAGTGTATCTATCTTTGGCAGGAAATCGCATGTATTATTACGTCATTTCCATTAAATCAGTGTGAAAAGGTCTTCAAACAATATTATCGTTTATCGCAATAATTTTTTTAGACAATTAATCGTTCAGCAAAATTTGTTATCGTGACAGGCCTATATGAAAAGCAATTTTGCCTATATTCTCAGCTGTATTTTTACAGTGCTGTAATACAATGTATTAATATTGATGATTGCATAACAAACCACAAACTGTTGCTTTCATGACTATATCAGTTAAAAAGCTGCTAAATCAGAACTAGACCTTCAATTAGAGGTGAGGGACAAAACACTCTTCAGAGAGTAATTGTGTGTGCTTTTATTTGTCCATTTTCTGCCATCAACTGTGAACCAAAGGGAATTCTTAAATACTCCATAGCTGAAGTTGAAGTGTCTGAAGGATTAAAGAAACGTTCTGTGATCCAGTTAGCCTTTCTGTTGTCTGATGAAGCGTCTTATTGACTTCCCTCATCAGTTGTTGTTAAAATAGCAATTGGACATAATTTACACCACTTTGAATGTTTCCACCATAAAACACCACAGAAAACACCCATCTTTCATTTTCTCACTATCACTGAAACATCTCTGACACTGCTAGACCGTTCACTCTTTACTTCAATTCTTATATATATATATATATATATATATATATATATATATATATATTTTGATGAGCCAGTTTATCTGAAAAATCTGTTCATACACAACTTAAAGAATAGAATTAGTTAAAATATGTAGCAGTGATGTTTTCAACAACACAGATCATATTTGGGGTTGTTGGCATGTTATAATTAACATTGTAAGTTTCTACCTCGTTGTTTGTCTCTCTGCTTGTTTAGTCTAGGCATCGTTCAGAGCAGTAACTCCCAAGAATCCCTAAAGTAAGAAAGAAAATGCATTGATGGTCTCAGTTGTGATCACTTGACTGCAGATCTCTTTAGGAGAAGTGAACAAACTACTGTCTATTTATCACTCCAAACTACTGCAGTAATGTTTCCTTTGAGACATCTAAAATGCTTCCTTTAGGCTCTCCACATGTTATCCGTTATAGGAAATCCTTGCCACTGTTGCTGAAGCATCCTCTTATTTGACAATTTTGGTCTACATTGTTGGAAGTTTAACTGCAAAACTAGTTTTCTGGATCTTTCTTTTCTGTCTGTAGGCCTTTCAACCTGTCAGTATGCCTGGGCCTTCCACTCTGAAGCTGAGGAGGAGCTCTTGAACATGCTGCCCGCCTTGCAGAAGGGAGAGCCCACATGGGTTGAGCTCCGAGCCATGGGTGTGGGCTGGTGGCTGCGCAGCACCAACAAGCTGCGCAGGTGTATAGAGAAGGTAAAACTGACCATCATGTAATTCACTTATGATAAACAATAGTCTACTAAAGAAAAAAAATCTCTGAACTAACATAAGAGAACTACTCCAACATGTCCCCACCATGAATGCAGTTCAAGAAAACTATAATTGATAATTTTGCTTAAACCAATGTATCTAAATTAATTACTAGCTAATTAGAAGGTTTAGTTAAATAATAGTTTCAACCTATTAGAATAATTGTTGTTTTTATTCTTCAAATAAAACTTTGATGAAAGTTGTTAGATGATTTAAAACCAAAACTGCTGCAAAGCATTAAACAAATGTATCTCAGACATCCTCTCATAAAATAAAGTTGACTGCTTTGTGAGCTTTGTATACTCATACTTGCATTGATTGTGCAATTTATAAATGAAATGTTGTCAGGTGTCTGAAATAGATCAGTGTAGCGGAGCTTTTTTCTCCTGAAATGACCATTAAAGCTTCAATTTAATTGTAGCAGCATAGATTCCACATGTTTTTGTTGGTTTTATAAAATCTTGCGGTTGCTGGTGTAAATCTCCCGTTCCATCATAACTCCAAAGTGATCAACTCGATTGAGACAAAGTGACTACAAAGGCCAATTGAAAATGGTAAATTAGTCGTTTTCAATGAATTTACCATGCCTGCCTCGTACCTCCTGTACCTCAACCATATCTTGAGGTATGGGGAAAATATCCCCCATACCTCAGCACCTCCAACCAGAACAGTTGATACATTGAAGAATTTGTTTTTATACCAAAGTTTTATTCATACATCTAAATGTTGCAGCTGAAATGCAGACTCTTCAGACCAGGCAACATTTTTCCAATCTGCTATTGTCCAATTTTGATGAGTCTGAGTTCCTCTGCAGTTTTCTGTTCTTAGTTGACACTTAGATCTTTTGCTGTTTTATGCCATTTGCTACAAGATTTGAAATGCTGTGCATCCAAATACGGATGGATGTAACAAATGTGTTCTTGAGTTGTTGTTGCCTGTCAGTCATCTCAAACCAGTCTGTCAGGTTTCCTCTAATACTGTATTAGATGTTTTTCATCCACACAGCTGTTACTCACTAAATATTTTCTCATTTTTGGATTGTTCTGTGTTAAAAATCTCAGATCAGCAGTTTTTGAAATACCCAGACCTGCTAGTCTGGCATCAATAACCATGTCACATTTAATGTTAAGTCCTCTTCCCCCCTGCCCCCCAGTTTGGTGCTCATTCTACTTTTAAGTGATTCACCATGATCATATCAAGTTGTGTAGATGGACTATAGGCTTGGCTGTTTGAGTTAAACCTTTAAATTTTTGGACTAAAAAAGTGACCAGAGTGTATTTCTCTAAATCATACGCTCCTCCTTGTTTTTCCAGGTTGCTAAGGCTTCGTTTCAGAGAAACAATGATCCTCTGGATGCTGCTATATTTTACCTCGCAATGAAAAAGAAGGCAGTGGTTTGGGGACTGTACAGGTAGGCACGTCTGATACACAATGTGCCACATTTTATCTATACAATCTTAGTTGTGTCAAACTGTTAAGGATTGGTGACGTTGATGTTCTTTAAATGTTTTTCTCTCCAGGTCTCAGAAGAATACAAAAATGACAGAGTTTTTCCACAACAACTTCAGCGAGGACAGGTGGAGGAAAGCTGCATTGAAGAACGCCTTCTCTCTGTTGGGAAAGCAGCGGTTTCAGCATTCTGCCGCCTTCTTTCTGCTGGCTGGTTCCCTTAAGGATGCCGTGGAGGCAAGTGGAAAAAAACAAAAAACAAAACACATGACGATGTGTTTATAAGAAGATTTTGTTGTTTCAGCTACACTGCCTGTTCACAACCCAATTAGATGGCTGGTTTTAATAAGTAAATGTTGAATCAGTTTTTCAGTATCATAATCAACCCATCCTTATGTTTCTGCATCAGTTATTCAGTATTTTCCATCCAGCAATCCCTATCCTTTTTGATTTTGTCCGTCTATCTATTAGTTTGTCTGTCAGTTCATCAACACCTTTTCAGCCTTTCCTCCTGTGTTTGGGTCTGTAGTTTTAAAATTTGTTAACCAGTCTGACTTCCTTCTTATTTGAACTTTGAAAAGCAATCAGAAGAGCTAGAGTGGCTAGATCAATACTCTGCTTATAAGCACTGAATCCACCTTATCTTTTCTATATTTATGCTTGAAATGTCTTCATTTGAGAGGAAAATGGATTTGAAGTCACATTTGTTGCATACTAATTCTTAAAAGTTGACTATTTTTTGTTGCTGTGTTTGCATGGTGACTAAAACGGCTGCTGTCTGTCAGTCTGCAGCTATTGCTATCAGGGAGTTGACACGGGCCATCATGATTATTTAGGCTTTTACTTACCAAGGTTATTCCTGCTCGGATGGTCCCTTAAGCAATGAGTCACATTGTTACATCTGCATGAGTAACCACTACCTCTCTAAGCATTTTATGGTAATGAGCTTCACCCAGGCGAAGGGCTATCATTGACTTTGCTCATTTTCCCTGGCTGGGAGGTTGTCTCATTGAAATGCATCTCACCATAAATCAGTTCTGAGCAACCAAAATGTTTTCCTCCTAGGACATTATACTTTTTTTTTTTTTTTTTTTTACATAAATAGGAAACAAATGGTACATATAATAACTGACTGAATAATTTATTTGCTCCTTTAGGTGTGTTTAGAGAAAATGCAGGACTTGCAACTGGCCTTGGTGATCTCTAGATTGTATGAATCTGAGTTTGAGACATCTTCTACTTATAAAAAGATCCTCCAGAGACATGTTTTGGGTCAAGACAAACAGGTAAGCAGTTTGTGTAAGTCGATGTAAAAGACACACAAGTAGTATTATTCTTTTTCTTTAAATATCCAATATTTTATGATGCCACCCATCTCGTTTTGATATGTGAACTTCTGTAGCCATAGTCATTTTCTGTGTCTTTCAGATTCCAGTCCATCCAGATCCGTTCCTGCGAAGCATAGCTTTCTGGGTCCTGGAAGATTACAGCAGGGCATTAGACACACTGATTGAGCATCCTGCAAACTGCAAAACCACTGGACCCTCTCAGAGCAAAAGCGACAGTGGTATGTATAGTGTTGCTCTGAGGTAGTCTTTTTTTCTACTTTCAAAGTTGGGTTTTTTTCTACCAAAAACAGACTTTATTAATGATATTTGTTTCTATTGAATTAACGTGATCACCTTTAAGTTTACCTTCTATTCTATAGAGGGAACACTTGGTTTCTTTCCACACAAATATTTATGTAGCTAGCTTTAAGGTAAGGTAGAAATGTCCACATCCAAACACAAGTACTTGGTCTCAGTCGTGGCTTTATATAACATAATGCCTGTTGTAGATTATGATGCCTGTAGTAAGTCTGTTTTCTATAATTGTATGCCTGCTGCACCTGTAACAGTCCAATTTTCATCACTATATTTTACATATATTTTTACATAATGTATGCAGCTTATTTTGTGTTTGTGGTTGTCTAAAACTGTATCACAGGCACTATATTTCACTGATCAAAATTGTTTTTGTAATTTTCAGTGATTTTCATAGTGATGGAGAGACTGTATTGGCTATTGCAGCTACCATTTGTCAGTGTCACTTGACCTGTTTGTCTTTACACCTGTCCCCTGTAATAACATAAAGTTTATTTTTGCAGAATTAACTTGTATCACATTTACCTTATACTCTATAGAGGGAATGCTTGGTGCTTTTCTCCATAAGCTTACGTATTGGTAGTGTTGCGGTAATGCTGACCATTTCCAAACCTCACCTATCCCCCGTAAACTGAAACACAAATTAATTTTTTTGTTCAAAGTGAAGTGTTAAGTTTGAGAAGTTTTTTATGCACAAACTGCTGTGGATAAAAATGTAGTCCATAGGAGAAAAACGTGAGTTCAAGTTTATCTCTGCATATGTCAAATCGAGCATATTATATAAGCATTATCTTCCTGTAGATCTTCATGTTGAAACAGAAAGTCTCTGGTGAATGAGTTAAATACTGTGCAATACTGATGCTGATGAAATGTTGTTTATTTCACACCACTTTAAAGCTACTGAGTTTTAATTAATTTTAATGAGGTATTGGGCTGGGACTTCTGCAGCTGAATATTCAAACCAATCTTGGGACAGCCGTACATTCATTTGATTCACTGCACCACACAAGAGTTGAAGATCCAGTCAGTTTTCTTTGTTTTGTAATGTTTGGCTTTTAATATTAAAAGCCAAATGAAATAAGCTAATTGTGCTAGTGGTAATCCAGGAACTGTAAAAGTATTTTTAGTCTGAGCATGTAACAGGTATATGTCAGAATCTGCTAAATGAGCATGGTTACAAAGATGAGCTCTGCCATGATAAATCTGAACTCCTCCTTTAACAATAGATGAAGACCTGAACTCAGTGTGAACCTTTTCTATTTGACTTAAAAGCCAAACCAGTCCTAGTAGCATACATACTGACACCGCAGCATGTATGCTAACATGTTTTCCATAAATTATGTCCTCAAACCACAGCTGCTGTGCTTACAGAAAACATAATACTGGCTCCTGCAAATTTAAAAAATACTCTGGCTCTTTAAACTTAGATGCTATCTCTCTATCTCTGAATTTTTAATATTTACGTGTATAAGGAAATTTGATTCCTCACTTTCCTGCCCTTAAGCCATTTCTTTACCTTAACTTCTTGCTCTTCTTTTTACATTTCAGTAACCGCAATGTATAGTTTATCAGTGAGCAACTTCTGCTGCTTCTGCTGCTGCTTCATATATTTAGAATCCCAATGGAGACAGTCGAGGTGGTTGAGCTCTGATCGGGTTACAGTGACTTGCTAAAGCCTCATATCCCTTAAAGATTAGGTTTTGTCAGTGTATTTTTATTTGGAATTTATTCAGAACACCAAATCATTGCAAAATGTAATTTTGAAGTTGAGGCAAAAAGTATATGACATGCATTTGCACATTTTACTGATGCCCCTAATCAAAATTGTTATAGGTTATAAAATACCTCAAGCATTGGCAACACAGGACTAACATTAATCAGAGAAGAGGCTAATGGTAATCTTTCAAGGAGTTGCAAAAATCCAAAACTCAATCTGTCAACAGGACAATGATTAAGTCCATTCCATAAATCTGGCCTTTATGTTAGAGTGGAAATAAGAAAAGCCTTTTTTGAAAGAAAAGCCACAAGAGCTATAGTTTGTCTCAAAAAATGCAGAAGACATGGTAATTTTTTCAAAGATTGTTCATTATTAGGCCTCTGCAGAGCTGTTACTTTCTCAGGAATTATTTCAACCATCACACACTTGAAACCTGCAAGACTTTAGCTGGACATCCATAGTCTAGATGAAAGCATATTAATTTGCTGGAATGGCCCAGTCAAAGTCTAAGCTGTAACTGAAATGAGAATCTGTGGCATGATGTTCACAGATGCTATCACTCCAGTCTGACTAAGCTGGACTGATAGCATCTATCGATAGCAAAGATAAATAGTTTGACATGCAAAGAAAATTTATAAAATCTGATTAGAATACACTGAAGTTTGACGACATAACATGATGAAACATAAATAAAAATTATAGAGTTTAAATGCTTAAACACGACGGTGTTAAACAGCTTGTATTTTTGGGGTCAGTAGGACTTCTGGATTTAGATTTGACAGTTTATCTGTCCTTTTGCATCTGTTCCAGGTTCCTCAACCATGTCTGCAAGTAACCCTGAGGTTTTCAACTTTTTCATCTACCTCCGCACACACCCACTGCTCCTTCGCCGCCATTTCAGCTCTTCAGACAAAGCTAAAGTTGCTCTGACCACAGAAGTCCGCAGGGCCGACTCCATCAGCCTGGATGAGAGGAGACTCTTTTTCACGACTGCATACGCGCACCTCCATGCCGGATGCCCCATGTTAGCACTTGAAGTCCTTTCCAAAATGCCCAAAGTTCACAAGCACTCCAAAGTTTCCCATCATGGAGTAAAAGACATTCTGCATGAACTGAGCGTCGGGAGCAGGAATGTTCCGGCATCGGAACCCGACTGGTCTCCGCCAGGCCTGAACGGCTACCAGTCGGATGGAAACAGCAACAGCAGGTCCGATTCGGTGTTGAGTTTTGATTGGAGCCAGCCGTCAATGACGCTACCAGATGAGCCCCTGGATCTGAAGTGGGACAGCGACAAAGATGAAGAGGACGAAGATGAAGAGAACGTTCTGGAAAACAATAAAAAAACAGACAACAGCGTGTTTCAGGACCGACAGGACTCCATGTTGACTATAGCAGAAACTGTAAAAAGCGAGGAAAGTGAAGACGCCGATGACTTCATTGCTCCATCTGAAGACATCTTTTTGGCCCATCTTAAGTTCACTGCTTGCTTGAAGATCATGAGCAACGAGCTTCGGACTCTGTCGACGGGATACGAACTGGATGGAGGGAAGCTGCGGTACCAGCTCTGTCAGTGGTTAGAGAGAGAGGTACAAACGCACACTTCCACATTCCTCCCAAAAGTTGTAGCGTTCCTCTCCATTGTGGAATTAACCTTTTGTAAATTTAAGTTGGAAGTTGCATAACTCCCACTCATTTCTTCTTCTGTTCCTGTCATTGTTTCAGCATTTTCTCTCTGTCAGTTTGTATAAACATCACTTTGGTTGAAACACTACTGCTTTTCTCTCATGTGAACAACCGTTTGATGTTTTGGTAAAATTCTTTGCTCTGTCTGTCATGCATAAATGATAAACTCACTCCTGATGAGTTGAATTTGAGAATAAATTTCTTATCTTTCCTTTACCCCCAGGTTGTGGCTCACCAACATGTTTGCAGCTATAAGCCTTCCTTACCAGAACGGTCCGTCTCAGGTGATGGCCCTGTTTCTGGCCTGGTGGAGGAGGAACGGGTGGGTGTTGATTGCTGGCTCCTTGTGGTGATATTAAATGAAGACAATTACTCTATGCCTATTTACTGACATGATTTTCTGGTTCTTTTTTCTATTGATTGTTTTTACCGCAGCAAGCTTGTGCAAGTCACACAATCACATAAAAAATTAATAGTTGGTTATATTCCAAGGAACAAATTGCCTTACTTTGTTTGTAAACATGTTTTTTTCTAATTCAGTTTGAAAGATTTCAAATATAGACATAGTGACATGTTGCATATACAGAGTGCTAAATAATTTCTTCTAAAAACGACTAAAACAAAGATGTTTTTCAGCCTGGCAGCCCCCGCAGTGACAGCCAGAAGAGCAGGAGGCTCTGGCTCCAGAGCAACCAGCCATTACTGAGGATGTTTCTGAGCTACTGCAGCTTGCACGGCTCCCATGGTGGAGGACTGGCTTCTGTACGCATGGAACTCATATTACTGCTTCAAGAGTCTCATCAGGTAAATAAAAGATGCACAGATGCAAACCAACAGACTACTGCTGGGCAGGGTTTGGCAGTGTTTTGAATACTAGCTGCAGCTATTCCAACATAAACTATTTTGTAGGTAAATGTGAGGATGAGAAAATCCACCTGCTTTCTAGATTCTTTTTTTTTTCAGTTTGGTTTTATACCAGGCATTTGTTTCCCGGTTTTGATTTCAACAATGCTACTTACACCTCAGTATTTTTCACAATTTACAGAATTTCCTTATGAATGTGGGAGTTTCTGCACCTCCATAATCAATTTTAGCCTTACTGTGGAGGAGAAAACACTATCAGTGTTTTCATCAGCTCATCAGTTGGCAGAGAAGACAGAAGTCATGGAGTTTTCTGTACAGAGAGCTGCAACATTCTAATTGTAGAGTTCACAACCTGCCAAAATTTGCAATAAATCTACTCGTAAATAAATTGTAATTTTTAATGCCAAATATTGAATCCAAAAAATTAATAAGATCGTTCCCATCTTATTTGATTATACAGTGTGCCAAATTAATATTTGTCATTTTCAACTGTTGTATGTAATGTAACCTAGGCACTATTTAATTTTCCATTTTATTTCCAATTTTGTTCTTTTTTTCAAATTTTTTCATACCCTGTATTTATTTACTATTTTCAGGTTTTCTTAGCACACATTGATTTATTTCCTGCTCTACTGTTTGTTCTTTGCCTTTTCTCCCTTCCTATTTTTTCCTTTCTCCATCTACAGATATTTTTTTCCCTCTTTTCTTTTTCCTTCTGACTCTTTGCAGAGGGTAAAGTAAAAGAGGGGAAGGGAAGTGGAGGTGGGCAGGAATCCAGAGTCGGCTTTTCTCATAAGAGAAATGTGAAAGCTTGTCGCAATAACACCCCTCAGCCAAGAAAGTGTCTGTTACTGTTACTAGATGTTGAGTGTCACTCACAAGTCTAATCACATAGACAGTAAGTCAAACTAGGTTAAACACTGACAACTTGTCTGGTGAATATGACGTAATCAAAACTTATAAAGTTAAATTTTCTTTCTGCATCTTTCTAAATAATAAACGGAGTAGCAAATGTTTAAACTGACCTGATTAGCTCTTGTAGGCATTTGTTTAACTGTGCTTTTACAGTTTGTCACCCTGCAGCTGATTACATATCTTTGCTAACTAATCTGCAGATTAGCACTGATGTATTTTTAAAACACATTTACGAGGCTGTCTAAAAATAATCAATTGTTTTGACCATTTTTCCTTAATTTAGACACACATTTGTACCTACTTACTACATCCTGTTGAGGTGATTGTTTGTACACCTCCAGCAACGAGCTGACAGGATGTGCTGTAAGTGTCCAAACACCTCCTGCTTTAAGACTGACGAATAAAACGCGGGGTAGGTAGAAAACAACCCAATGAGGCGACATGGGAGCTGTGTTTGTAGCACAGTCAATGGGCACAGGGAGTCCTTCTTGCTCTTTTGCTTTGATTTTGAAATAAAATAAATTTCTGCTCCCCCAGCTTGGGTCCCTTAGATGTCAAATTTTCTCGTTGTTGAGGAAATGTTCATGTTCTTCCTTTGTGTTTACTTCAAACGGTGTGAAAAGTTCCTGTTAAGTAGGTTAGTGAGAACTGAGTGTGATTCATCGAGGGTGAGGAAAATGAGTCGTCCTGGTATTTTTATATGCAGAAAGTCATGTTTAGAAATATAGTACACACCAGAATCACACACCTATCTACTGCCAGTGTTTTCTTCTTTTCTCTTTAACTGTCAATCACACACACATAGACAGATACTTGTGGAAATTATGTGTGACATTTCCAGCAGTTAGCTCATCTTGACTTGATTTACTTCATTGCTGAGGAAAGGCTGCTGTTTTGAAGGTTTAAAAATGTTGCTCACAGTTTTTTGTTCTCTTTGAGAGTTTCTTATGTGTAGCCTTCTAAAAAATTGAGAAATTTGATAGAAGACTTTAAATTACTTTAGCTAGATCTTGTGCTGCCTGAAACCATTTGTCCTATACCTTCCGCTTCACAATTATTTGCTACTTCATGTTGATCTGAAAGTTTCATTAGAATATTTTAAATAAATTTGTGGTTGAATAGTTCAAGTGGTATGGACAAGAGCTACATGTCGTGCAGAGGACACAGTAGACAATTGTGTCCCTTTGGACACAGTGGTTTCCTGTTTGTAGTCTGCGTTATGATAAATGTGCACACAGTGTTCATAAAGGCACATTTGGATGCATCCCCTCTGTCTGCAGGATGACTCCCTGAAGTCTGTGGTGGCAGTGAATTCCCAGCCTACCTCTATCCCGCTGCTTACGGCCTGTACGGTCAGTGTAAAGACAGTGGTAGCCAACCCCATTGTCCATCTGACCAATCTGACCCACGACATTCTGCATACCATCAATGCACTCGACTCTCCTCCACATCCGGATGTCGTTAACAACGAGGTATGGCAGTTTATTCTTCCTCATTCAATACTGTGCCACTGAAGGTCTTCAAATGTGAAAACTGAAGAAATCTAATTTGCATTGGTGTCTCTAAATGGCTGAAAACAGTTGGTCCATTTGTAAAGTAAAGGACAAAACTAATAGGGGTGCACAGATTGCAGTTTTCTGATTACCGATCTCCAAAAAGCCTAAACTGCTGATTCTGATTTTAGCCAATACCAATATTTTTGTCTGGAATATTGCTAAATATAGCAAGAAAGTTGCTGAGTTGGTAACAGTAGAGTGACTGTTGTGAACTACAGACATGGTGGGCCGGTCTGTCATTCAAACCTCTATTACTGCAGAGCAGAAAAGGACAGTGGCATATATTTTTTTTAAACCTTTGCCAAAGTGGATTAGATCAGGGGATAAGATTGGCTTCACATGCAACTATCGGCCAATCACAGATCTTCCAAAATTAAGGAAATTTGTGCCGGTAAAACATTGCAGCCCTGAACCTAACATTTAGTTGAAGTAATATTTTTATTGTTACTATAATGCTTTATGTTTGTCTATAAATATATTTTTAATTCAAAACAAAATATTTACCTGAACAGAAAAAAAATTTACCCTTGTGCATCTTCTCTCCTTTTCAGATCTATGTTATGCATACCTTGGCTGCTTCCTTGTCTGCATGCATTTATCAATGTCTTTGTGACGGACACAAATACAGGTGAGTGTGGCAGAATATTTTCTCTTTTATTATAATCTATAACTGTATGTAATGAGCCTATTTAATGTATTTTAGACAAATGTAAAAAGGCAACTTCTATGATCAAATTAAATATATATACTATTTCTTTAATTTTACAATGGTTTAACATCCGCTATAATTGACTACACCTATTTTAAAGTGTATATATAAAATGATTAGAGGTTTTGTAGAAAAGTAAATCTATGAAAGTTGATGTGATCTGGCCTTAGCCTCACGAACAACATATGACAGCACAGTTGCATCACATGCTTTGAAAAGAACAACATTGCCTGAGTGTTCATCCTGCTTCACTCAGCTGGACCTCTCTGTCTTTGATTTCACCACTGCTGTCTCACATATACAGCATGGGAGAGGTTGCTGCCTTCATATATTTTCTGTTACCATGGCGATCATTGCTGTCAATATTAGTTTGCTGAAATGACCTGTACTGACAGATCCTCCTGTCAGGATTTTTAAAGACAAGCATTTTAAACCTACACAATAGAATACTTTGTACCTTTTCTCCAGAGTTCTTCATAAAACTGTGCAAACTCTACTTCATGCAACCAAGGTTGAGGAAGTTTTAGCTCCAGGCTAGTGTCCTGCCTGCTCCCATTCCTTTAATCCCTTATTGGTCTCCAGGTGATTCTTTCAACAAGTTTCTCACTTCCAGTGTGATTAACCTTCACTATAAATCCAAATTAGTACCTCGTCACAAGTAGCCCGACTATTAATATTTGAGCCAGAACATTTGTGTCAGTTCATCCACGGTGTATGAACTGAATGATTTCAAGGGCTGTTGGTGCCGAATAATAATAAGGCAGCGACACGGCTGCTGATAACAAGGACGTGTTGCATAATGGGAGGATAATACACACTGTTGAAGTAAAATACTGCATATATTGTATAACTGATAAGTATTTGTTTACTGGGCTTTTGCAAAAAACTGCTATAAAGTGAACTAAAGAAACGGATAAAGAGATGCAGGAGTATGACTGCCACTTGTCTGTTTTGATCATGTGGAGTATAAATTATGAAAACTTTAAGGTTGCTTGTTGTCATTCTTATTGTAAATGCTTAATTATGTTTTTTGGTTCTTACACATGGGGGGCAGCGTTGTTTATTTAAGAGGCTGATGTACCAGAGCTTCCTATCAGGTTGACAATGGAGTTGGATTTAAACTTCAGATGAATTCCTATGCGTGGGAGGCCATTTTAAAAATAGCCCGTTTGGCTTAAAGCTGTGCTGTTTTGTGTGCTGCTGTCATGGTTTTGTCAGAATCCTCCATGATGTTTACAGTTGCATAAATGCTTTACCAGACTGGAGCTTAAAGTCACAGTACTACAACAATAGAAACTAATTAGGTGTGTCATGTCTTATGGAGAAGAGCTCTTTTCCTTCTTACTATTAAAGTTGGGTAACCCTAACCCTTACCTTTACTTATTTAGCTATAAGTAGGTCTCAAATTAGGTAAGTTATGTCAAATCTAAACTCCATGTGTCATCATTTTTACTCTTCAGTTGGGTTTGCAATCGTAACTGATAAAAGTTAATTTGTTTTCCATCTCCGAAACTGAGAAGTAGTGCAAAGCAGCTTGATTTTTTTCTTGCTTCAATGCATAACCCAGTGATCATGAATAAAAATAATATTGCCCTAGTTCTGCAGCTTCAATTAGAGTTCATAGAATGAGTATTTATATTGTCATTTATCCAGTGAAGAGGAAGAAGTCAGGAGAAAGATTTTCTGGGAACTATTGCTTAGAGACCTAACAAACTGGCAAACTACACCGAAATTTAAAAATATTCTTAGTAAGCCCAGGCTGTTTGCATACTGTAATGAAGGAATGTTTTTGACAAACTAATTTAAAAAACTAAAATCAAATTTTTGACTAATTTCTAACAGCAGTGTAAATCTTGTATGCATGAGCCAATACTCTTGTTTTTTCCTACAGCTGTCCCCAGACTACCCTTTTCCACATAATAAATTGGTTTTATTTGTGAGGATTATCTCAACTACAGTAATGCAGCTCTTTTAAGAGCTGCATTATTGCTGTATATTTAGCCCTGTAATTTAGACTACTTCCAAATATCTCAATCAGGAGAAATGTGTTTATTGAAGGTAGAACAATTAGAGAGCATCTAAAGATTTAGTCATTTAATTTGAGGAGATAAACAAATGTGATGTACTGACAGAAAATAAAATCCATAATTAGAAAAAAACTGTTTTCTGTGGAACTTTTTGCACACAAGCAACATATTCGGCGTCCTGAATATGGTTCCATTAAATCATATTTGGACAAAGTCTACCAAAATTAGGCTTATCTTGCTTAACAATGTGTAGCTATCAGCCCTAGAGTTTACAGTCTTTGACTTGTTTAGTTTTGAGCACAGAGATTTGGATGTTTACTCTAACGTAGGTTTTCATAGATTTTAAAGTGGGTGCATGTTTTTGTTTTTTTTGGGGGGGGTTTTCACAGAAGCTTAAAATAGGAGTTTCTGTCTGTTAGAACCTTAATGGACTCCCTGGTGGTCCAAGCTTTGCTTATTGTGTTTATAAAAAAATCTATAACACAAATCTAACCTGAGATTATTATATTAGCATTTTATATCTGGATGGTGAAATTAACTTTTATTTGGAACAACCAATAGTTCAAAGCAATGTTGAAACATGTACATTACAAAATTGTAATCTGTATTCTTATGCATTTGTTCCCTCAAAGTTTACCTTTCAGTTGATCATTATGCATAAAACATAAATGTAACTTTGGAAGTTTTATCTTGAATTGGTCCATTTCTTTTTTTCTTTTTTTTCTGCTCCTCTGACAGCCATGTGAACCATTTCACCGGGACTGTGTATCAGAGTGTTTTACTGTCTCAGAAGCAGGCGGTGAAAACCGTCAGCTTGGGTGAGGCTGTTCAGCCAAATACTTCTCCTGCTCAGTGGCCTGGTAAGTCCCACAGTCCTTTTGGCTCGGTTTAAAGGAATATTTTAAAGTTCTTTTTCTGTTTCAGCGATTTAAAAAAACAAAAAACGCAACCTATTTCTCTCCTTGTGTGGCATTACGTCGCATACACTTCTCACATCTGTACAAAAGGATCTTAGCTATATTGGCATACTTTGTAAGAAAGTAAATGGGATTGCCTATCAAGATGCAATTTTACTCTAAATTTTAGATATTCAAGTTTTTCTGGCTTGTCTTTTATTTAGCTATGGTTTAGTGAAATTAAGGTCTAAAGCTGAATAAAGGAAAATGTCACTTATTAATAATATAACTAATATCAGAAATTACATCCAAAAATCCTTAAAACTCATACTAATACTTTGATGACAGAAACTTTAAGTTGCTTCTAAATGTTTAGTTTGTGTTAGCTTTAATTTCACTAAACTTATAGCAAACATATCACCAAATACAGATAAATGCACAACAGGGACTCCAAAGGCTGTTATTGTCTTAAAATGTATTTTAAAGTTGCATAGCTGCTTTGAAAACCAATTGAAAGGCCAATTGAATCCAGAGTTCATCAATCAATGTTTATAAGTTTTTTGACTTGCTATTTAAACTTTAGTTTTTGGCTGTGTATTCACTGTGATTGTAGAGAATATAGCAATAAACCTTTCTCTCTTACTGAGTAGATTACATGTTTAAAGTTTCAGTATCTTTATTCTCAGTATTTTTATTTGAAGTGGAAACCCTGAACTCCTAACACAATAATTTGATACATTCCAGGAGATATAATAATGGACAGAGCAAAGTGAATTATTAGCGCCGTCAATATTTTCTTTCCCCATATGAACAATTAACATTGTGGTTGTGACATAGTTAAAGCAAAACTTAAAGGATGTCATGAAAATATAAGTTTTTGCTTACTCTGCAAGTAGAGAGGAGAATTTAGAGGAAACCAAGCAACATTTTAACAGAAATATTTATTCTCATCAGACACTGCAGGCTGTCAGTTTTATTGTTGAATTAATTATTAAAGATCTTTCTTTTCTTCTGTCCGTCTTTTTAATAATTCATTGCGTGGCAATTGACTGCAACGTGGCCAGACCTTCTGATCTACATTTGGATTTTATTTAGATTTAAATGTTGTCTTTGAAGTGGAATCATTTATACATACATTTTTTATTCAGTCTCTCTTGCTTGGGATGTGTTTGCCGTCGTTTGTTTTATTTATAGATGTTTGGTGGTGGTAATTTAGTAACATACAGCAGAAAATCCTCGGCGGTATTAAGAAATGTTTCGGCTTAAGAGAAGCCAGCAATAGCTTACTGTTAATGTTTTAATGACATACACTAGCCTTATTTTATGTGTTGGGAACAACCATTTATAGTCATTTTAAAAGCCTATTTTGTTCTCACACGTTGATCCAATCTTGAGATCTAAAGCATTTCTGATTAAAACACAATATTACTAACATAAAAACTTTTATTAGAGCATCCCTTTTTAAAATCACATGTTTAACTTGACATATTTGTCCGTGGTGCAATTTATTGGATTTAAGGCCTTTCTTGTTCCTATTCTATATTACTGATGCATTTCCTTTAGGGGGGAGCAGAAGATTAGGATGGTGGCATCCACCCTCAAATGCATAGTGGTCATCAGTTAAGACTATCTAAATAGAAGTAGAAACTTGTAAAAAAAAATATATGGTTGACTGTTATAAAAAGGGTTTGACTACTGTAATGCCTTGAAATGTTTTCATTGATTGAGAGGGGCATAGTTAGAAAAATATATAATAATTAAATGGATACTGTTTCAAAATTAATCTTGCTTTTATCAACATGTCCTATCAAAAGTCATTTAAAATCTAAAAATATTCTGTGCTGTTGCTTAAAGTTTTCAGACACAAAAATGCTTAAATTTTCTTCTCTTTGCAATTTTTCAAATTTTTTGTTTCTCCAGGTATCGCCTCTCTTATTCGCCTGTTGAGCTCTGCAGGTGAGGAGACCCAGCCGGGCCTCGCAGTGCTGCTCTGTGAGATCCTGACAGCAGTCTTCCTGAGTCTGTTTGTTCATGGCATGGCCACACACTCCAGCAACGAG
Source organism: Alfaro cultratus (assembly GCA_903066825.1). Classification (NCBI taxonomy): domain Eukaryota; kingdom Metazoa; phylum Chordata; class Actinopteri; order Cyprinodontiformes; family Poeciliidae; genus Alfaro; species Alfaro cultratus. The sequence continues at coordinate 23,973 of CAEFZX010023808.1, read as the reverse complement.
CTGTTTCGCATCGTGGCTCACCCACTCAACTGCAAACTTTGGATGACTGTGTTTGGAGGAGGCGCCCGTGTCCCTGTCATGGATAAAGCCAGCAGTCCAGCAAGAACTCCACCTCCAAGTGATTCTTTTGGACTTTTTATTTTTTGTCATAGAGGCTAAATGAAGCATAGCTTCTTCAAAACAAATTATGCATGGCTTAGTTCTGGTTTTTTGTTTGTTTGTTTGTTTGTTATTTGGATTGGTTTAACTTATCTCTTTTTTTTTATTTTTTTATCAGCCTCCCCAAGTGGGTTGGACCGGAAACCACGACGATTCAGGGTGCTGTCATCTCGCAGTGGATCCAGGGAAGAGTCTGCAATTGACCGTGAAGGACCTTCCAGTCCTAAGATCGTAGTGGAACAGGAAGCAACCTCCATTTTTAAAGAGGATTTTGTTCCTCCAGATCTCAGTATTTGGGATTATTTCATTGCCAAGGTAATCTACAGTACAGACAACAATGAGCAAAAACTCATGGCTCTTCTTGCTCCTTCAACTGATTCCTTGTTGCCTCTGTCCTTCCACCTCTCAGCCTGAGCTGCCACCATCACAAGACAGAGTTGAGTATGACTCAGAGGAGAGCCAGGACAGCCAGGATGAAGATGATGAAGACCTTGAATCTGAAGATGTGTTTGAGCCCAACCTGCCACAGAAAGAGCATTCAAACCATAATTCATACAGGTGACATAATTTATACATACTCTGTGTACTGTGACTCATCTTCCCCCTCAAAACAAGATGCTTATATTAATCCTGAATGTGTTCACCGAGCCTTGTGTTTCTCCTTTCAGTTGTTTCCATTGGAGCTTCCTTGAATTGCTGCTCCACATTCAGCTTGAACACCGCATGACGTCCCCCCATAATAATCTGATTTGTCATGACTTCTTTTCTCTTTAAGCTGGTGTTTGATGCGCCTGGCCATGGTACAACTGGTGTTGGTCAACCTCAAGTCTTTTTATCCGATGGCAGGATATGATCTGTTAGGTAAGTGCTAAAGTACTCTGCATGCTAAAACAAATAACATCCAGGATGGAAATGAGTGCTGCCCTACTTCATTCTGCCTCACTCAGCTAATCTTGTTGCCACCTCCTTTGTGTGCGACTGCTTTTTTTAAACACAGATTTGCCTGTGGCCTCGCCTCTGTGTCACGCTGTGCTGAAGACGCTGCAGCGATGGGAGCAGGTGCTGCAAAAGCGACTGGAGCTGTTCGGTGGCCCTCCGCCCAAGTACATCTCTACTCACCTCCACGATGAGATCCCAACTCCTGGCCCCGCCCTGCTCAGACACAAAGCCCTGTTTGAGCCATCCATCACCCCCTTCAGGTACCATCGTTTTATAGGTTTAACTAAAATGATCAATCTCTCTTTTTTTCTTTTTTTTAAAGGCAGAGAAATCTGAGTTGATTAAAGCTTTAAAAAATCAGCAGAATTGACTCTGAAACAAGAAGTTTCCCCTGAAGTATTGTTTCCTTTACCTTTTATCTCTTTGGAGTTTGAACTGTGTAGAAACCACACAAACCCCAACCATATATAGCACGTCATGTCTCCCCTTTACGTATAAAATAAAATAAAAAAAATCTGTATTTTCCCTCTATTCCTGGAAAAGGTGAATACTGTTGACTTATTTACAGAGTAAACTATGTGATAAACTATTGCTACTGGGTCTGAAATATATTCTGGCTATAAACCTCCTACTATTCGTTTGTGGTACATTGAAATGTTTAGAGTTATTCCTCATGTGAGGGTTTCTGCTGAGGAAATGAGGATTCGATTCTCGATGTTTGGTCTCCCATGCTTATTAATTTGTCAGATGATTTGTCCGTTGTTGAAGGGCTTCGTTGTTTTTAGGGTGTTCACAGGCAATTGGGAGGTGAAGACAGAGGATGAGAGTTTGCCATTGTTTTAGGGATTTTTTTTTTCTCAGATAAAATATTTCTTGACTTGTTTTATTTACTGTTGCTGTTATTTTTTCCCTTTTCTCCCCATCTTTGTAAGCTGTATTTTAAATGTGATTTTGTTTGTATTAGCTTTATGCTACTAATTAATCATCACTCAAAAGAATGTATATTTTTTACTCTAATACTCTTATTAATTTTCCCAGAAACAACCACCACTCAGTACTGCCGGTGAAGCGTTTATGGCAGTACTTGGTGAAACAGGAAGAAGTGCAGGAGACTTTCATTAGGAACATCTTCACCAAGAAACCAGGCACAAATCCGGTGCGTCACATTTAGTCAACCAACCTGCTGCATGAGACACACTGTATTAACCCTCACTAAGTAACATATTTACCATTTACCACAGTGCATCTGCATGAATCCCCAGTCAGATAGCATCATTAAATCCCTGTTAATGCCTTTGTGCTTTTTGGGTGCTGCATGCAATCCACATGTATCATAATTGCCTTCATTAGCATGTTAATGCTTCCATTTTGTATGCAAATAATTACACACTGAGCTAATAACATTACAGTAAATCAAAGTTTGTGTATTTGCATGTTTTATCACTGGTTGTTGTGTGTTTTGTTTGTGCTGGTCTACCCTTTCGCTGCTCCCCCAATCACTAAAGTCGGTTGAGGACCACACTGACAGTATGAAATATTCAGGAGTGGAGGAGGCAGGAAACAGTCAGGTACTGCTACTTATTGATTAATGATTGCTTATTATGTGGGAGTGGGATGAGTGAGATGGACTTTGGTTTCAAATCTCAGAATATTTTGCAACACTTTATTAGGTCAAAACTCCCCAAGATGAAATGCTTGCTTTAAAATCTTTAACCAGAGATCCACCAATCAAACGTTTTATGGTCCAGTTCAGGTCAAGCTGAAAGTTGTCTGATTTTGGCCACTAGCAAATTATCTTGGTAATTTCTGGTCCTTTGCTTTATAAAAAAAGCAGTGTTGCAACAGGTTCTGAGAGATGTGGTAATTAATGTAAAAATAAAATTAAGAAAAAGCTCTTCTCTGCATTTCAAAGTCCAGCTTTGAAATGTAGATTCATTAGAAAAAAGTCAAGCAAATAAAAGAAGTGTCTTCAGCTGTAAAGTTTTTCTGATGGGGCTCCATGTTTATCAGCAGGCTTTTACGTAGCACAGTGTGCTTCTAAATATAGCACACAAGCTTTGCAACTTGCAGAACAGAACATTTTATGTAATTCTTTTAACACTAAGATGTGTATGGCATGCTGCTGCTCACTTCTGTAAAAAGAACACCTTATGTAATGCATGTCATGGGTTTAGAGTTTGAATGGTTCAAGCAGGGGTGGCAATACGCACACGTGTTCAAAGTACTTGTCATCTCCTTTTAAATTGCAAATGTGACCTCTTTAATCCAATTTTAAATGATCCTGACAGAATTACAGTACGTGTATTTTTAGGACTATGAACTCTGAATGTTGCTGTCATGAGTTTGAGATTGATCTTACATTTACCTGCCTTAATATTGATGTGAATGGGAGGCATACATTTAAGATAAGTCTGTAAACTGATGCTTTACAGATCTTCTGGCTTCCACCATGAGAGCCGGCACATTGTAGGTACTCCATTTGGTTCAGTTTTAATTAACCCAGTCTCTCGGAGGACACCCTATGAAGCTGAACAGCTTCACATTAATGGGTTCAACTCTGTCGCAGTGAATCTGCATCCTGCAGAGATTATGTGCTAGAGAAAATGGCAAAACACCATATTTAGATTTCTACAGGTCAAGTTTTGTTTGACTCTTTGAAAGAAAATGACACAAACTTTTCCTCCCGACTGAATGCGCAGAAGACTTTAATTCAATCTTGACTCGAGTAACTTGGCCGTCAAGTTCTAGCTTCTGTGTCCAATGTGCAGAGCTAAGGAAGAGCCTGCAGATCTGTACGCATCCCACCCGACCACTCATCGCTCCAGGGTCTTTTTCCCTTCTGCTCTCTACTAGCTGGCATTTACTTACCGAGCCTTTCATCTCCCTTGACCTTTTTTGTGTTCATGTTCCAGTCAAAAACATTATTGTTTTTAATTGGGATTTAAATAATTGATCAACACAAAGTCATGCATAATTGTGAAGGAAAATGATAGATGAGATTTCAAAATTTCTGTACATAAAAACCTTGCAAGTGTTTTACACATTTGTACACAACCACCTTTACTCTTATACCCTATTATATATTAATTGCTCTCAGAAGTAATCTATTTAGTCAATATTGTCCATCTTTGTGTAATTTAATATCAGTATAAACTTTAGAGTTCTATGAAGGTTTGCTTAAAGACCAGAGAGCAAAGACCGGTCAAGGAGAAGTTTGTGGAGAAGTATAGAGCAGGATTAGGTTGCAAAACAATATCCCAAGCTCTAAACATCTCTGTTCAATCCATCAACTGAAAATAGAAGTAGTATGACAGTACTGCAACCCTACAAAGAGACGCTCATCCGCATAAATAGACAAGAGGAAGGGCAATAATGAGGTTTAACTATTTTGATGCCAGATGAGTCCAAAACTGAACTTTTTGCCTAAACAATGTGCAATGAAAAATATTGCACATTTTCCTGAATACATCATTTCTTTGGTGAAGCATGGTGGTGGCAGCATCATGCTGTCAGGATTCCTTTACAACTGGTTAGTTCATGGGAAGGTGGATGGTGCAATCCTGGAAGAAAACAAGTTAGAGGCTGCAGAAGACTTGAGAGGAGGTTCTCCTTCCAGAAAGACAGTAATGGTAAACTGGTAATTAATACTATATATTACTAGCTACAATTCATGGGTTAGAATGGCCTAGTCAAAGTCCAGGCCTAAATCCAATTGAAAATCAGTAGGAAGACTTGACATTTGTTCTTTATTGGTGCTCTCCATCCAATCTATCTCCTAATGCTCAGTAGAGATGTAATAGGTGGTTCTGGTTATCATTTTTCTTTTCACCTTATAATCCTGCACCACTTTTTGTTGCTCTGTCACGTAAATTCCCAATTAAACACATTGAAGCTTTTGATGGTAATGTGAAAAAGATTAGGAAGTGTGAGTACTTTTTGCATTGTAGCGCTGTAATCGAGCCTTAATGAACAAGAGTTTGGCCTGATTCACTTTTTCTTCTGTTAAACAGAAGCGGGAAATTCTTAAACGCTATAGAAATAAAAATAATTTATAGGATTAGCTTTGCAGATAAATTCTGCTGAACATAACTTGACAAATAATTTGTTCAGCCCTCTTATGTCTGTTCCATAGTTTAAAGGAAATGGAGCAGGGATTAAGGCTGTTATTTGTCTGCAGGAAATATTTGCCAATGTTTCACTTGTAATTACTAAATCTCCATGGTGGTGACATGGTGTGCGTGTGTGTGTGTTACTCGCCACAGACTGAGTCAGATCTGGGCTACCCTGGAGGCAAAGCACGCATCATCCACAAGGAATCTGACATCATTACAGCCTTTGCCATCAACAAGGTAAAAGCCTCACACTGATGTCACTAAACATTAGAAAACATGATGAAAAAAGATACAAGTGTTCACAGTTAATTACTTCAGTTGCTTGTTTGGCTGCCTTTGCTTTTTTTTTTCTCAGTAATATAAAACTTTTATCAGCGCCATGGAAGCTGATGCAGCATTCGTGATTTGTGTTGTAGCGCTGTCTTTGAAGAAACACGGTTCTCTGTAATGGAAAACTGCTGTAGAAACTTGTTTACTTAGAATTCTAATTATCATTGTGACCAAATATTATGCAACAAACGTTGCTCATTTTGTTATTTTCCTTCTGTGTTTATTTTTTATCTCCTCTAGTCATTGTTTTTATAATAATGCTGCACATTTCATGCGTAGACTAACATTGTACATAGAGTAAATTTGTTCAGTCATTGAAATTTTTCACTAGAATTTGTGATTAAAAACTAAATTTGGACTGAATGTTGAACAAGTAGGTCAGCAGAAACATGGTATATCTGTCTTCTTATTTATTCAGATAATATTTTATCACTGTGTATCTTCTATAGTTCCCAAAAAAGTTTAATTGTTTTTAGTAAAATGGGACAATAGACAAAAAATATGTAAAGGTACATCTGGAAAAAATTTTGCCACTCATTTCGAAAAGTACAATTTATATTTTATTAAAATTTGTTACCTGTAAAGTGAAATATTGCAAGCATTTATTTTATGTAAATTTGATAATTGTTGCTTAGAGATAGCAAAAACCCAAAATTCTGCCTTAGAAAATTAGAATATGATGAAAAAGTTGAATATTGAAAACTCTTGGTGTCAACAACTTCTTCATGAGACTGTATTGGGAAAACAGAGCATCTTCAGTCAGAGGCTTCTTCAGATTTACTGTAATACAGACTGCAACAAAAGATGTTTCCTGCCAACATACATCACTAACTACAGTAACTCTTTGAAGAATCTGAATTAATGAGTTACAACAGCATTTAATTTTCATTTAAGATCAATAAAGTAGTTTTGAATTTGAATTTTGAATTGAATCATCTGATTAGCTCAAAACACCTGCAGCGGTTTTCTGAGGTCTTCAGAGGTCTCTGAGTCTGGGTGTGAAGTTACACAAAAGTGGGTAAAACTGCTGACCGGACAAATGTCATAGACACCTTCGACAGTGAAGCTACAGCATGAGATGATCGTGAAAGAAACTGGCTTCTCAGAGTTCTGTGTCCCAGTATATTCATAGAAAGTTGAGTGGAAGGAAACGGTGTGATAATAAAAGTGCTCCAGCTACAAGGATGGCTGCGACCTTGAGAATTTTTACGAAGAAAATCCAATCAAGAAACTTCACAAGAAGTGGACTGAGCCTGAAGTCGGTCCATCAAGACCCACTAGTCAGACGATTCCTACACATCGACTACAAATATTGTATTCCTGGTGTCAAGCTAGTCCTGAACCATAGGTTGTGTCAGAAACTACTTATCTGAAAAGAAATGGACTGTTACTCAGGGGTCTAATGCCTTTTTCCCCCCAGATTAAAGTAAAGTTTGGATTTCATTTGAAAATCAACATCCCAGAGTTTGGTGGAAGACTTGAGACACACAGAATCCACGTTGCTTTAAGTCCGGTGTGACATTACCTCAGTCGGTCAAGATCTGAGGTGCCCTGTGATCTGCTGTGTTTTATCAAGTCTGCCGTCAACACAGCCATCTACCAGAAAGTTTTTAGTCACTTCTGGTCTCTTCCTCCCAACAAGCTGTTTGGAAAGCTTGTTGGTTTTACTGTCCAGTTGGACTTGGCACCTGCCCACATTGCCAAATGTACCAATAACCTCTTTAATCACCACTTTGTCTCTGGGATTTGGGTCAGATCAGTTTGCTGGCTGTTCCAGCTCAAAGAGAATCTATGTTGTTTTTGTCAAGAGGACAATGAAAAACTCTAGATCCAACAATCCAGTTGAGACAAATGCTGCTGTTATTTCTACCTGGGTTTCCTTAACGTTTCAATAGTTTCGCATTGTTGCAGTAATTCATGCAAAATTAGCCCAGACAAAGTATTGACGGTCACTGCAAAAAAAATATTATACGAAGTATTTCTGGTCTAGTTTCTTGAGCAAATACCATAGCACACTTAAGACAAAGATAATTTACAAATAACTTTTCAGCAAGAAATTGGGGAATGTTTTAAGCCAATAATTCCTTAAAATTGATGGAAAAAGAACTAGCTATAAGTGAGATAATCTGCTAGGGGAACCAGACATTTTTTCCATATTATATGTTAAAATGTCTGGTTCCACTGGCAGATTTCACTTATGACTAGTTCTCTTTCATCAATATTAACTTAAAACAAGTCCATATATTGTGCACAGTAAATGGGCATACTTTTCAGTAGGTTGACATTTTGATTTGGAAAATTTTGTTTTAATTAGCCACGAGCCATAACAATTCAAGTTATCCAAAGTAATTGACTGGAATGTATCCCTTTGTGGTTAATGCATCTTCAGTTTAATTAATTGCATAAGCCTTTTGATGATATTCCAATCTACTGAGATACACCTGTATATTTAAAAAAGAAACATTTTCCACTTTGTGCTTGTTCAACACAAGCACAAAGTGTTACTACACTGTTTGTGTCTACAAGTGACATCTTGATGCTGATGTGAACCGACATGGATCAGCTCTGGCCAGTAGGGAAGTTGGAGGCCGGGGTCAGCAGACTTGATTAGAGCACATTAAATTTGTCTGATGCAGAGTTTCCTCTGAGACTCAACCTGTTTTCTCCTCTCTTCCATCGCTTTCTTTCCTCATGCCCCGTCTTTTGTCTGTCCACTAGGCAAACCGTAATTGTTTAGTCATGGCCTCCACACATGACATTCAGGAGCTGGATGTGTCATCCATCTTGGCCACGCAGATCTTGACTTGGATTGATGAAGATGAAGTCGAATCCAAAGGGTACAAGAGCAATCCTGCATGTTTGAGCATTTTGTTTATTCACACTGCGCTGGTTTGCGCCAGGGGTGATATCAACTCGCTCACTCATTATTTGTTGACAGTATTTTCCTTTTACCTCTTTCGGATTGTTTTAATTTAAAATCTAAGTATAAACAATCATTTTAATGTAGCTGTAGCCTTAAAATATTAATATATTCCTGAATGCAGATGTAAGGCTGTTCATTTGCTGCGTGAAATTAATCCCTAACCAGTCAAGCTCTGTCTTGTGACCCATGTCATCTAATTATACATGTCTAATTATTTTTCTGCCTGTAGTGTTGGTGGTGATGACTTCTTGGTGGTCCATGCGCGTGATGACTTTGGTTCGCTTCACGGCACCACTCCATACACCCACAGCAGCCCCGGCACACCAATCAATGTGCCGTGGCTTGGAGGCCACCAGACCGGCAGAGGTGCATCTGTGGTGAGTTTCTAACATTAAAACCAGGCACAGCTGTGTGGTAAATGCACACCAATGAACACTGCAGGTGTTAAGAATGACAATGGCTTAGTAGGCTTCATTTTTACTTGAAAGTATATAAGCTAGTGATGGTGCAATAACGGGTTTCTGTCACTGATCTGATTAACTATAGATTAGACTTTTGAGCATCTGTCTAAACATATTAGGAAAAATTTTATCTGTACCATTTTGTACCAGCCAAATAACTCTGCAAGAAAGGCTTAATTTTCTGCTAATATTCTGTTTGCAGAACTATTATGTGTGAAATGTGCATAGCATTTATCTCTAAATTTGATTTCCCACGTCCAGTAGCAGGCTTTAATAAAAAAAACAAATCCTCCTAGTCTCTTGAAAGTGCTAGGCTAACGTTAGCATGCTTTGTCTCTTTTCAAGTGACTTGTTGATAATTTGCTTCAGTGCATATACAATAAATCATTTGCAGACAAAAGTTGCAGGAAAAAAATCAGCATTTTTAAACGTACTGCTTTGTTTTGAACATCTAAACCTGTAACATCTTCTTTTTGTCTTGCTGTTGAATAATACAGACTGCATTTGGACAAGCTTTGTCTGTTTCTTCAGACAGGAAGAAACAGCAGCCTGTACAATCAGTTAAATGTGAACATAAATGTTGAGCGTGAAGCATTTAGCTTGTTAAGGAATTAAGTTCCTCACTAATATCATTTGCACAGTTTTGCAGACACAAACATTAAAGCACAGAGATCAGGAGCGCCAGGGCTGAAATACTGAGGATTTTGATTATCCAATAAGGGTATTTCTAATTAAAAAAAATTCTTTTTGTGAAATTTGCAATACAAAGTAATTTACTCATGTACAGAACCTTGTGGAGCACTCTAATTAGTAGCTTAAATCAACAAAATATGTATTGGATCAATGTAGTTTAAAAAAATTTTAAAAACAAAATGTTTGAACCTACTTGGTGACATAATTCGTTGCTGCCAAGAATTTGATGCATATTTCTCTGTTAAGTTAAATGAACTGGATAAAGATTATTGAGACAGGTCAAGATGAAAATAATTTTTATGGATCAATCAATATGAAACAACCCAGTTTTATTCTGATTGTTAATAATCAGAGTTTTTGAAAGTTATTTCAAAAACCCATTTTTCAAAAAGCAATAAAACAATTTCGGCTTTCAAACAGCAGAGATGGAATAACTTTACAAGTATAATATCAAACCGTGCTCTTCTGGAAGTAACTGGTCCCTTTTGCTCCTAATCTGCTCTTCTTTCTTCTCAAAGCAAAATCCTCAATGCAGTTAAAATAATTTACATTAATAATTCATTTTTATCTGCGCCCAGTTTCCCAAAACCATCCTTGCTGCTGCATAATGTCTTATCATTCCTACATTAGCTCCTGTCATAGGCTAACAGAAGAAATGAAAGGTTGTTTCCCACCTTTTTGGGGTTTTTTTTAAGCTGTGGTTTCAGCTGGTTTCAATATAAAAAGGCAGGAAGCTATTTTGACTTAGAGAAGCTTGGCGTTATCATCCAGAAGGGGAGCTGGATTTAATTTTATGGTCTGAATCATGTAGGTGTGAGTCATGTTTGTTGATTTTTACCCAGTTCACTTATTGTTATGCGGACTGGGCAGTAAAATCCACTCAGGATGATTATGATGTTACTAAGCAGTCAGGCGGTTTGCAGAAGGTTGGAGGAGAAAAAGTTGTGGCTGAATAATTGAATAAGAAATAAAACTCTGGTAAATGTGTGCCAACAGCTGAAAAGTGGGACAGAAAAGCTGCAGTAGATTAAACTGAAACAATTGTCTAATTCTGTTGCTCAAAGTAACATTGCATATTAGATTTATGCAATGTTAGTGTCAACAGAGATATTAATTTTATTTAAATTTTCATGTTAACAGCTTTCCAGCTTTATAAGTTATAAATCAGAACTAGAGGATGATATGATCTTAAAATAATCAAGGCAAAACAAAAGTCACCACATTATTTACATCTATAGGAATGAGAAAAAGTAATGTTAGGAAGTAAATGAATGGTTTGTTACCAAACTTGTGCAGATCTGAATGCTAATGAGGAAATCCAGTCATTTGATTCAGGTGTATTGGAGAAGGGCTGCATCTTAAATTGTTGGATAGTTGCTGTCGAGGACTGGAGTTGGGCAAACATGCGCTAAGTGGTGTGTACCAAGTCTGAACCAGCCCTGAAAATGGATGGCTGTGAAGCCTGAGGCCGTTCTGGAAAGGTTGGCTTTAGAAGACATTAAGCTCCCAGTGTATGAGATGCTGTGGCAATTTGTTCTTGAAGTTTGTTCTGTTAGATTTTTTTTTTTTTATCAAAACAAAAAGAAATAAATGTGAATACTGTGGAAAAAGTTGAATATTTTTGTCACTAATCTCAGAAAGTGAAGTTTATAAATTATATAGAATCAATAAAACATGCTTCAATATGTCCAGCCCTTATGTCTTGTAATTTTGAGGTTTATACTTTAGTTTTTGAAAAAGCAAAACTGAAGTAATTGGTAATAAAAAAAAAAAGAAGAATATTTAAATAGAAATGTCAAAAAGTGTTGTAGTCAAGACCACCTAACCCGAGACCAAGACAAGACCAAAACGAGAGTTTATCGAGACCGAGACAAGACCAAGACTTTTAGGGTCTGAGATCAAGTCAAGACCAAGACCGAGGGAAGTCGAGACCGAGTCAAGACCAGCGCCCCGCGCTACATGACACAATAAAATGTGAAATATGATCAAAATTGCTAATCAAATTGATCTGAAAGATTCACATTCCCATAAAAACACCTAGATGTTAAGTACTTAGAGCTTAAATAAATTTAATCATTATTAAAAAGATAATTCCCTGGGCATTTGCCCATATCATTCATATCAGAAATCACCACTGTCAGTGAGGCTCCAGTCCAGGGCCGGCCCAAGCCTCCATTGGGCCCTAAGTGAAATGTGGTTTTGGGGCCCTCTAGTTCTGGTAATAATGTGGACTGGCTGCAATCAGTAGTCTGATCATTAGATCATTCACACACCTGCTATAAACTTATTGAATCTCTGGCAGTGCTGTTTACATTATATACATAATAGGATACATTTATTGGCTAACTGATTTATCGACCACTTGATTTCTGGGCGCCAATTTCCTTAATTTTGGGGGATCGTGATCGGCTGATACTTACATGTGAAGCCCATCTTATCCCCGTCAGCAAAGGTTTAAAAATCTGTCTCTGTCCTCTTCTGCTCTACAGTGAGAGGTTGACTGACAGACTGGCCCACCAGGTCATGTCTGAACATTTACAGTTAACAATATTCACCCCACTGTTGCCAACTCAGCAACTTTCTTGCTATATGATGTTGCTATTTAGCATTTCAGACAAAAAAAATTCATATCTACCAAAATCAAAATCGTCAGGTTTAATCTCTTTAAAGACCGATAACTAGGGATCGGCCAGAAAACTGCAATCGGTGCAGCCGACATTCTTTGATTAAATAAATTTCTCTTAAGCGTTACTCCAATAGCTAAAAATGCTCCAGTTCTATCTTCTTAGTAAAGAGAAGTTTAGAAGACTCTGATCGTTTGTGAATGTCGTAGTGATATTACGGACTTTTGGACACAGTGTTGTCCCGTATATGCGACACATTAGTGAACACCGCCGCACAATAATTCAGCGCAGTGAGTGACTTTTTTTTCCATCACAAATGCTTATGCTGTCTGTACAGCTAGCTTTGCTAACATCACGTCGACGGAGCTTACCTTTCTTTGAGCTTCTTTTCTAAGTGACGAAAAAGGTTATACATAGTCCAAACAGTCTGTGAAAGCGAAGCGCTGCTGAATTAGCAGTCGCCATCGGATTTCTTAAGATTTATAGAGCGCAATTCTATTACTGACGACTAGACAGCCATCTTCTGCCGCTAGATTAATTTCCACTTTGGACCTCCTGTTCCATGGATTTCTGCATCAATGCACCGTGGCATGGAGGCAATCAGCCTGTGGCACTGTGTAGGCGTAATGGAAACTCAGACTGCTTTGATTGATCTATCATCTTTTGACAACAGCCCATAGATTTTCTATGGGGTTAAAGGTCAGGAGAGAGAATCATAGTTACCAAACCAGGTTTTGGTAGCTTTGTCAGTGTGGGCTGCTGCCAAATCCAGCTGAAAAATAAAATCGGCTTCTGGATTTCTGCAGAGGACTTCATGAAGTTCAGTAGAAGTTCGAGAAAAACACAAGATGTGAGCCCAAGAGTTACCGATATCGTGCTTTTTCAATACTCCATTTTTCTGAGACACTGAATTTTGGGTTTTCATTATCTCTAAGCTATAATCATTTCTCCATGTTTAACGTTTCTATGTAATAGATCAGGTTACCTTTCTGAAATGACTGAATAAATATTGAACTTTTCACAATATCATATTTTTAGATGTACCTGTATAATTGATCTGTTTATCAAACACCCTATGTTTATAATCCATGTTTCTCTCACTGTGAGTACATGGGTTGTTCTGTTCTATCATCAGCTTTTGTTACCTTTGTAAATATTCAGCCTGCAAGGTTATTCCACAACTGTGGTTCATTTTCAGCGCAGTAATAACTTTAAAACACTGAAGGGTTTTTGTTTTTAAGTCTAAAAGGTTTTCTATGTTTGATCCCCCTATGACCTGCACCATCATTCCTAGCAATGCAATTATTCTGACCTTTTTCTTTTACAACAGTATATTTTTCTGCTTTAAAAATAAGTTTAGTTTTCTTGGTTAAGCTCATGTCCACCCCCTCTTTCCTCTTCTTCTCCCAGATGATAAAGAGAAATATCAACAATGTGAGAAGAATGACCTCTCATCCCACACTGCCATACTGTAAGTAGAACTCTGACGTCTGTCAGTAGATCGGAGGAGTCATTGGCTTTATACTAAAAATGCAACACATTCGTCATATTCTGGTGTGAAAAGCCTCCAGGGAGCATTACATCACCAAAAATTTTACATATTCTGCAACTGAAATTGTTTAGTTTTTTTTCCTGCTGCTCCTCAAAAAAAGATTGAAAGCTCTCTTGGTTGAGATTCTTGTACATTTTCTCTGAAAATGCAAACTGGGGAGGACAATTCCCAGCATGTCAGGAAAATGCCTCCAGAAGCGTGTATAAATGAACCATTCCTTGATCAATTATGGATGGTTTGGGAATTAAACAACAGCGAAGATATGTTGAGATCCGTGCACTGACTGACATCTACCTAAAAGATGTTAAATCTTCTTTTCTACTATTTCTTTTCCTGTTTGTCAGATCTGACAGGAGCTCAAGACGGAAGCGTGAGGATGTTCGAGTGGGGTCACTCTCAGCAGATCATCTGCTTCAGAAGTCCAGGCAACTCCAGAGTCACCAGGATCCGATTCAACCACCAAGGGAACAAGGTGAATTCACACTCATCCTATGTGCTGCAAGCTGATAAAGACTGAATACTAGAACCACATCTGAAGTTTGAAATGAATGTGATACAAATGAAGCGTAGATACTTCACAGAGCACGGCAAGATTTTGTTTTCAATATGTGCTGTACAGCCAACATCTTAATTGAATTGCATTGTTTAAAGCTTGTCATTTTCAATTATATCCAAGGTTGCATCTAATAACCGTTAGATTAATTGCCATGTCAACAGTTTAAGACAGAACTAAACTCAGGCATCAGTGCATGACACCATGTTTCTCAAAGAAGGAAGTAGTGATGGCAAAAGCAACAGCTGTAGTTTGTGCTTTGAAAGTGGAGATTTATAAATCTTATAGTAAATTTTACAATGAAGAGAAATGCTGTCTGAGTAGTTTAGGGGACCTAACAAACCAGCACAATGCACAGCAATTTAAAAGCTCTCTGTGGTGACTTCAGTCTATAATTTACTATAGTGTACAACTAAAATTATCGTATTTAGTTTTTCCTCATTGTTTCTCTGATGCACAAAGACTCAGGTCAGCACTCCAAACTGCAAACAGAATCCTTTAGTGGTTTTGTAAAAGATATCAGGAATCAATGGAAGCAGATACAATTCTCACTTTTTTCCCACTAATAACTTGTTTCACTCATGAAGATTTAACTTTGCTACAGTAATGTATCAGTCAATCCTTGTTACTCAATCCAAAGTCAGTTTTCTCTCATGTTTTTTCCTCAAATAAATGACTTCAAACTAATGCTGCGTACTAAATACAATTTGTAGTTTGTAGAAGAAAAAATTGTCTTTGCTCTTGTTATAAGTCATGGACAAACGCCTGAAATATTTTTAAAAAGCATGGTTGCTGTGGCCATTTAACAAAAGTAGCAGTGAATAGAAGTAGTCAAAAGTCAAAATTTTCTTTCCTCAGTGGGATTTAATTCCTGTAAAGTTCATTTATCTGAGACGGACAGATTAACACATCAGTCCTGCAGCTGCTAAAATGCAACTGGAGTGGTCTGGAGAACAGGGATTGAGTTATTAAATGCAAATTATAAACATCGGCAGTTGTTTTGTACTAACGAGGGACACAAAGTGAAGCACATGGTAAAACAAAGTTTCTTAAGTCTCTCAAACATCCACAGCTGGCTCAGAGGTCTGGTTGTGGACTCTGCTAGGGCTAGATTTAGAAGTTCTCCTTCCATCCTTTTTTTTGTTCGATGTGCTGTCGTGACAAATCTGTCATTTTTTGTCAAAATCAATCAATTTCAGTCTTTCTGTTTTAGAGAGATGTGATCTTGAATACTCCTTTGTGTCAGAAAAGTTAAAAAAAAACAACATTATAAACCTACTTATTTGTTAGAAAAACAACACAAAGCCTGATTGTGATTGATTTGTCTTGCATGTTTCTAATTTTAGAAGATTTTGGCTCCAAGTCATTTTTATATATCCGTTAGGTAATTTTTTGGTACACTGTTATGAAATGGGTCACCATTCTGTTGTATTCAACGATATTTTCATACTTGCTGTCACAAATTTGCCACTCCAGCTCACACCACCGTGGGGAGTTGGTCCTCAGCACATATTGTTACTGAGCTGAATGAAGCCAGCATTTTGAACTCAGGCTCTCGCTTCAGGCCAATAATTTTCTCAGATGGTGCCTCTCCTGTGCCAGTACTTATCTGCCTGTGCTGGCCAAGGGAGAGAAATAGGCTCTGGAATAAAAGTAATGCAGAGAGAATACAAGCAGAGCACCTCATTTTAGTTATGCAAGCATATCAGCCAGACATTATGAACACTGACGGTGAAATTCAGTAACATTATTGATGTTCTGTTGATCCCAGATTCCCAACAGAACCATTATTTTTTTATTTGTTTCCCCTCTACCTGAATGACAAGTGACTTTTGTGTTTTGTAGAATAATTTTGGCTCAATCTTTACAGCTCTCAGTATCGTGTTGCAGACCTGGTTTTAGGGTTTTTCTTTGTTCAAAGAAATTAACGGCGCTACTACTTCAATTACTGCAATCTGCTGTCTGTTTGTTTTGTTTAGTTTGGTATTGTAGATGCAGATGGAGGATTAAGTCTCTGGCAAACCAACACCAGTGGGAGTACACTCAAACCGTACCTGGTGATTTATTTATTTATTTATTTATTTATTTATATCCCATTACGGTTGTTATGTGAAATGAATGTTTTACCGGTTTTATTCTTTTGTCATTTTTACCGACTCCCTTCTCTGCCAGACGTTGCAGTGCCACAACAAGACCGCTCACGACTTTGTTTTTGTTGGCTCTTCTTCCCTCATCGCCACCGCAGGTCTTTCAACAGACAACAGGTACAAAAACATAAACCATTTTCTTTTTGAATTGTTTCCTATCCTAAATCTGTATTCCCTGTAACTTAAATTACCCTGAATCCTTAATGTCCTATGAGTTTTGTTTATGTGCATTTTGACTGCTGGTGTGATTTGTTTCGAGATAAAGATGACTTAAAAAAAACGTAAGCCAGCCAAGCATCCAGTCCCACATCAGCGTCTGACCTCAAAAGTATGCTTCTGAAAGGATGGTCAAAAAGTAACCATAACCATGTTCTTGAACTGTATGAAAATCATTCCCACAACAGCTGAAGATGCTAAAGGATGGGCTGACGTACTAAATCCTGTCAGTCAGGATTTATTGTGACAGAAAAACCAATTCCTTTGACAAAATGGCAGACATAATATCAGATTGTGTGATAAGAAGTGGATCATCATTTGGAAATGTTTTTGCTCTGCAGGAATGTTTGTCTCTGGGACACACTCGTCACTCCTGCAAACAGCCTAGTTCATGGTATGCTTTTATTTTTTTCGTTATGCATTATTCAGATTTTTTTTTTCTTTCTTAATTGTAAGAAAAAAAACACATTTTTCTCTCAAATATCTACAGCTCTGCACTGAAGCCCATTGAAACCAAATATTCATTTCTGAACTCTTCCTGAGTTAAAACATTAATATTATTGTTTCTAAATGAATATGAATTTGTTTTCTTTGCAATATTTAAAGTCTGAAAGCATTGCATTTTGTGTATTATTTTTGACAATTTCTCATTTTCCCCAAATAAATACTAAATGTTTTCTTGAAATTTCAGAGACATGTTCTCAGTAGTTCATAGAATAAAAGAACAATGTTCATTTTACTCAAACATAAATATATAAAGAGTAAAATCAGAGAAACTGATCATTTTTAGTGGTCTCTTGATTTGTCCCAAAGCTGTATATATCAGAGTTTTCCATCTGGTTTAATATTAAGTAGTGTTTTTACATTTTTCTCCCTCCAATAATCTTAAAAACTCTGCAAATTTGATTGTCATTTAAAGATCTAGTTATAGAAATTATGTTAAAAATAATGCCATTGTTATGTTTTCTTTCCTATTTATCCCTCATTTCTTCGTCTCTCTCATTAGCTTTCTGCTGCCATGATTCCGGCGCCACCGTGCTTTCGATGGCGCAGCGGCGGCAGCTTCTCCTCACCGGCGGGAGGAAAGGTTGGATCACCATCTTGGAGCTTCCACACCGACACCAGCGGCAAAGTTTCCAGGCCCACGACTCGCCGGTTAAAGCGCTGGCTGTCGATCCCACTGAGGACTGCTTCATCAGCGGATCCGCTGAGGGAAACATTAAGGTACTTAAATGAGCTGATGAAGAGGATTCAATTAGATGAGAGGAAAGAGTTAAAACCAAGAAAAGGTTAAGTTTTTCGGGGTTTAGAAAATTGACCATTTTTAAATGCAAACAGTAATATGGAGACATGAAGCCCTTGATAATGAAAGCACTTCATTTCCTCTGAACAAAGTAAAGTTGTCCGACAGAGAGAACATCCCCGCAGGGCGTCTGGCACCCAGGTGGGAAAGTGTCTGGCCATCTTCCAGATCGTCAGTCAGATGACGGGCGTTTGTCCACAGGGGCGGGGAGCCCCATCAAAGTCAATGGAAATCAATGTCACTCGATGATTAACCATCTGCTCTGGACAGCAGTGACTGATGGAAACGTATGTCGAAGGTGAAATTGGGTGGCACTAAAAATAAGGCAGAGGACTTCTACTCTTTAAGTTTTCGAATGCAGAAGTTTTATTTTTTCCTCCATATCGGGGGGTGGGGACTTTAATCTCCTTACTTGATTAGATTGGTGCTGATCAGCCAGCTGTTGCCGGATGAGGCCGTTGTGCTCTGGTTATGGATCTCTCTGCCCAGAATTCAAATGACTTTCACTCTGGATTATTGCTCGTGAAAAAGCTTCAAAGTGTCGTGAGATGTTCCTGATCTGAAGTCATTAATTGTATCTTGGCTAAATGAAAACTCTCTGTCATTATTCTGCACATGGAGAAGCTTTTAAAGCACTGCAAGAAAGACCAGCAACTGGGTGATAAGCTCATATATTTAATAGACTTAGAAGACCTTTAACCTAACTTAATGCTGCAAACAAGAGCAAGATTTCTCCTTTTGTCTTTAAACAATGACTCAGCTGCTTTTCTAGTCTGTTGCTCCTTATAACTTGAATTAGTATTTTTATTTTTTTAAAGAGATAAACAACTTTAGTCTTTCTTCTTTCAGTTTTGATGCTATAAAGTATTCCCACCAATGTTCACTTTAGATTACTCCCATGTGGTTTCTGTTTATTTTACTTCTGAAGGGTTCATGGGGTGTACTTAGTTTTTCCCTGCGATGCTGTTTGAGCCATTTGAAGTTGAAGCCTTTACTTACAGCACGATCTTGTGCAGCCATCTGTAACTTTACTTTATTGCTCCGTTTTGTCCTCAGAGCAGCTGCTTTATTCCTCTGTCAGTCCATAGTTCTCGTTTATGGTTCCACGGTGAGGACAAGAGCTACTGAAGGACATCAGAGCAGAACTGTCCCTCTAAACCTTTAAAAGGCTTTGAAGACTCTTCTCCTCTGAGGGCAGCTACTCTTCTAAAGCCCATAAATTGCTGCTACTCTCATGTTTCTGCTCTTGGACTCTGTCCGTTTGAAAATGTGCTCAGGCTTCTAGCCTTTTTTCCCCGCTGAATCTGAGCTGCTTTCGTCTTTGATGCACTTGTAAAACCAGAATGAGGGAAACCGGATTGATCATTTGCTAATAAATACTGTTTTAAGATTTGAAAACGGAGCTGAATGGAGTTTTCTAGCCTCTAAAACTGACACCGAATTCAAATCCAATTCCACCAATTGCAGAAGTCAAGCCAGCAGCTCTCTGATTGGTCTGTCATCTGAAACCTGAGCAGCAGAGAGAAGAGCATCTGTCAGAGAAACAGCCAAGAGGCTCCCAGTAACTCAGGGGGAGCTGCAGAGAGCCGCAGCTCAGGTGGAAGACGTTTTAGACAGTTTGAAGATTATTGTGAGCCACATGGAGAACACAGCAAACATTGAGGAATACTCTATTGACCCCAACCCGAAATTAAATATTGTAACTCATATTAATTAGAAGTAAATAACTTGCTAGATATTGAAAGTTCCAGTTGTGGTGGAGAAATGGGCAAAAATATTTACTCACAGGACATTTAAACAACTTTATACAATTAAAATAAGCAAAAATATCCAGGCGGAGATTTGAAACTTAGGCCTTAAAGGGTTAAGGAGCATTAAAGTAAGGACAAACAGACTGAAAAACATTATATTAGATTACATTAAATATATCAAGTGTTATTGATTAAATAAGTACTTTTATTTAATCATTAAAAGTACTTCTATTGATTAAACATACTTTTTTATCAATAATAAGGAATTATTGACCTAATAGAATCTCTTATATCTTTCTGCATAGTTACTTACAAGCTAGTTTTGTCTTATTTCAACTATACAAAGATATTTGGACCAGAAACTAGCAAAATAAGACGTGGTAAGTTTTTACAGTCAGTAAAAAACAGTCAGTTTTGGTCCTGATGTGGTTTTTGCCTCCAGGTGTGGAGTCTGGCCACGCAGGGCCTCCTCTACCACTTCCCCAACGAACACGCCCGCCAGTCGCTGTTCAGGAACCTGGGGACCGGGGTGATGCAGATCGAGGTGGGACCAGCCAGCCACATCTTCTCCTGCGGCGCCGACGGGACCATGAAGATGAGGACGCTCCCCAACCGCTTCGCCACGGCACAAAGCAGCAGCACCCCCAAGAGCGACGTCAAGTTCTTCATCTAGATGGGAAACATGGCGGATACAAACGACGCAGTAAAAAATTTTTTCTTTTTTCTTTTTTTTTTTTTCTCTTATGAAATGTGAACCCAAATCTTGTCTCAAGGGCGACCAAGCACAGGAGCTTGTCACAAGTGTTTAAAACTGCAGCTGAGTCGAGCACAGGGTACAGACGAGAGCACGCTCAGCCAACAGAACCGCCGGCTCCCGTCCACTGAGGAGCTCGTTTTTGCACAGAGAGGGAAGCTGGAGACGTCTCGTATAAATGACAGGTGACCCTCTGTGAGAAGGATTAATGTAACAGAATCACATCCGGTCAGAAAGCAGCGGGATGTTCAACCGGATCAGACGGATCGTCGGGAGCCAGCAGATGCCAATTTTCCCATCGCTGGCATCGCGTGACGCTTTTCACTGGAGCTGCTCTCCAGCCGGACTCAATCAGTCGAATGAAGTTGGAGATGAACGCAGGCAGTCGCCTTTACAGGGAGATGCTTCTTGCTTTCTGACAGATGAGTTGAATAAAACACTAACTGAGCAGTAATGAAGGTCCAAACAGCTTTTAGCTCTGCTGCTGCCAGGCAGAAGCAGCCGAGCAAAGATAATCAGCAGAAATTTATCCAGACTCAACCAGTCATCTACTGTTCTGGTCATTTTGAACTCTGCAGAAGGACGCTTAGTTATTTGACCAGATATATTTCTGAAGAGCAGAACCAAAATAAATGGACAGGGAGATAATGACACAAGTTACAATAAAAAGTGATTTAAAAATTCAATGCAGGATCTTTTTTTTCTTTTTTTCCTTTTTTGATAATAAATTTGGCAGCGCTAATAATCAGAACCTAACCTTAGAAATAAAGCTATGAAATCGACTCCTGTAGTTCACCAGTTACATCAAGTAGTTCAATATGTTATATTGATGTTTATTGATCCTCTAATGGAACCAAAAATAGAAAACCACTACTACTTTTATTTTCCCAATAACTATAAACAATGGTTGTCCATCCTTAGTAACAAAACGTTACAATTTCATATGATCATAGATAGGATTTGAACATTTTTATTACTTATTTTCAAAATAAATGGAAGTGCTGATATGCAGTAGTTTGTTTACGAGCATCACTCCTCTCATCCATCTGTCAGAAAGCAAATATGTCTCTTAAAGGTGAACGCTTCCTCATCTCTGCACCAGTTTCTCTCTGTATTTGCACATAAGATAAATTAAGCTAATTATATGTAGTGTAATGCATATGACTACAGTAGGCAGGCTGAAGGTGGTATGGTAATAAAAATAATAGATGCCAGGATGTGTGTTTATCCCGGCCTAAATTTAACCAGTGGTGTTATAATCAACATTAAGTGTCCTTAATCCTCTGAATCTCCTCCTGCCAATCCGGCACAGTGCTTTGGTTATAGTGTTGCACAAAGTAGCTTTAGTTTATCAGAGCTTTCTCTTGTTGTTTGACTCCGCAGATTATTCCCTGTAGCAGGAACTTTGCAGTTGACAATGGAAAATGGGGGAGATGCAAGGCTCAAATTGGGTAGTTGTTTTAGTGGAAATTCCAAAACTGGTGCGGTTTCCCCCTCCACCGAAATGGTGTTACTTCAGTCATCGCCTTTGTTTTGTCCAAACAGCACTTTTTTTCAGGAAAATATCCAGCAACGCACCGATTTCAGGCCAATTTATTTTCCAATTTTGACCTATTCTGATTTTTTTTTTCTCTCTCTCTCAGGACTATTAAATATGAGGGGAAAAATGTGCTGCAGGTTCACTTGTTTTGAATCAAAGAAAGTAAATTTTTTTTCCAATTCGTGCATCAGAACATATCGTCTAATATTTATCGGATTTTTAATACACTCCAAAGAAAAGTGCATCAGAGTTCATGCTGATTGATGCGTTTATAGACTGAGAAAGGATGGGAGTTTCTAGTTTTGATGCATTTATTAAATTCCTTCAGCTTTTGCCCAACTGATCAGTGCAGCACTAGTGATATCTTGATATTATTCTGATTAAAACCCTTAAAACTTGTATCAGATATACCTGATCTTAGGAAAACATTTAGATGAAACGCGTTTCATGCAGTTCTGTACATATATAGATACACAAGTTTATTTTAATCTAGACTAGTCGTAGGCAAACGGTGGGTGACAATAAAAGCCACTTTATGAAGATTATTCTGTATAGACGGGTATATTTATGACATGTTCATGTTTAGGAGTATAAACTGATCAAACTGCAAATTCAACTCATATTTTCCTTTTTTTTGTTTTTCTCTGCAAATCTGAGTGTTTGGATAATGCTCTGCAGCAGCTTGGAGAGAACTGTCAGTTTTATTGTAGCCAGCTGAGTGTATTTTTGCAGAAACTGGACAATAAACAGATTTTTAAAAAACAAAAATCATTGCTCATTTCTTTAGTCCTGCAGTTTAACAGTGTTTGTTTCAGGTTGCAGCTGCTGCACAAAGACGATCAAACAAACGTCGCTGGCCTGAATTGAATTGAAATGATTTGTTTCCTCTCCTCTTTTAATCTTCCAAATGTGAACTTGATTAAATAAGTCTAATTTTCTAATGTAAATCATTGAATTATATACAAAAATCTACTGATGTAATAAAGGAAAAATGTGAAACCAGAAAAGAAAGTTGTCTTTTATTTATTTATTTATTTATTTATATATATATATATATATGGGGAAAGGAATAAGAGTAATAATCTGTGACCATATAAGGAGTGATTTCATGCAAACGTGACACATCTGATCAGGTTTAATTTATTCGTAAATGTCTGAGTCACATTAACATGTAGACCTCATCCAACATGATGCTCTTCATTTATCTTTATGGAAACACCTGCTTAAAACTGACACCAACGTTTCGCCTCTGTAGCTTTGACACTTTATATAGTTTCTTTTTGTGGCTCATTTGTTAAGCTAGCAATAAGTTGGCTCCATTTATGCCACTTTTCTACTTAATTAAAGAGAAGCATGGTATTTTTAGCACTTTTGGCCACCTTGTTAATGTAACTTCTGGGTTCAGTACGTATTTTTTTTCTGGCGGTGGATTAAAAATATGCCAAGAAATTTGAGTTTTCTTCAAGGACAGCAATGATTCTCCACCAGCCTGCGTCTCCATGGTAACAAACTGCCTTATGGCCCAATCGAAAGTGGCCACTTTGACACACTGTTGCTAATGGTGATGTTACCTTGGCAACAAACAATCCATTCTTTCCTGAACATTATCAGCCAAAAGCAGCGGTTGAAGAACGTTGAGTTAAAATTTAACATTCAACGTGCAGCTAGGGCTGAAACTATTAATCGGACTAATTGTGATTAATCAAATATTAAGTGATTTAGTAGTCAATGAATCGTTAAATAAATCAAAAAGAGGCCATTTACTGAAAAAACATTCTGAGCAGTGGAAAAGTCAAAACAGTACAAAATATATATACAATTTGTATTTAAGATAAAAACATCTGTAAATGTTTTACCTTTCCCCGCTTCAAATTCATTTAAGGAATGTTCTTGCATTTTAGGCAATAATATATATA
>CAEFZX010023799.1:0-43001 GCA_903066825.1 Alfaro cultratus | reverse complement strand
ACACATTGTTGATGTTACCATTATAAAATAGCTTACAATTAAGTTTTGGCAAAGATCAATGTCATTTTCACAGGTGGCGGAGCCTTGCTGTTGTTGGCAACTGCTGAAAGTAACTAAAAAGTTACTTTTAATGTAACTTAGTTACTTTCCAAATAAAGTAGTCAGTAATCTAACTAAGTTACTTTTTCAAGGAGTAATCAGTAATCCGATTAAAGTTACTTTTTCAAAGTAACTATGCCATCACTGGCTGTAGGTCACAATTCAGGATCTAAAATTCTCTGAAAAACATAAATGATGGGTTTTTTTGCTTTTTTTTTTTTTTTTTATCTACCTTCCAGCTATTTGCTTCATCAAAGCTTTGCAGCATGCGGGCTCCATCTTGATGCTGCAGGTGCCCCAATCAGCCAACACAAGGCACTGTGGTGAAAACAGGGACGAGAGCCCTTGTTGGCTTTCCACCTCCAGTGCTTGTTTGAACACATGAGTAGGTCACAGTCAGCCTCAACCTTAATGACAGAAAAGCAAAACGGGCAACCCGCCAGTCAAATAAGAATTAGAGTATTTTATTTAGTGTGTGAATTTTTCTTTTTTTTTTTTTAAACAAAAGACACTGTCCATCTTTGTTATGGCTTACCAGTCCTTGTCTTTACTTTTGTATTTACTTTTTCCCCCCACTGTCCATCATTTTGGCTGACAAGGTCAAAAAATCCAGTCATTTTACCTGTTTATTTAATATAGTACTAATAATAACATATTGAATTGCATTTAATCTTCATTCAGTTTAATTTATATTCAGTCCGTACAAGCTGAACAAAATGTCCACATTGTAACCATCACACATCAAGCAGATTAATACATGTAACTTTGTGACAAAAACAACAAGCACTGAAGTGACTGTTAAGCTGGCAATACATTTTCATAATAGTCTGGGTGGCCTTAAAGTGGACTGGACAACAAAACTCCCACAATCACCTTAGAAACTCTGCATGAGTCATGTTTGGGCCAACATTTCACAGAACAAAACCCTCATTGTTCCTCTTGAATCCCAGGTTTAATAATTAACCAGAAACTCCTTTCCAATACCCTGAAGAAAACTGCAAGACTGACAACTGTGATCCATTAATTGTTAAGACAATTTCCTTTTAGACAAATCTCAAATAAATCTCGTCCACTCCTGATTCAGACTCAACCGATGAGTTGGTGACCTCCACTCAGGTCAGTGGTCTGTCTTCTGAAAAGTTTCAGACATTCTGATTTCAGACTTTACTTGACTTGGACCAGTAATTAAAACAAAATTCAGATATTATTTCATTAGTTTTAATTGGAGGGGACAAGGCTGTAGACTGCAGAGGCAGCATGCCTGCAGCCACTGTAGTAAGCTGCTTCTTCATCCAAAGCCAACTGCTAAATGTTACTTGCAACAAATTAAAACCGAGCCTAATTGAAACAGTTTCTGGCTATTGTTAGCTGTGTCCTTTTATACCACCACTTCCAAACTCATCAAAACAAAAACTGTAATTTGTGGACCTGCTTTTAGGGAAAACTGTTTCAGTTCAGGTTACAAATGTGATTTGATTCTGTCTGACAGTCAAACAAATGTCACAGGAAAGCTCTTTAATGGGTACTAACCGCAATTAATTGGATGTTTGTGTTAAAGAGTGGAAAAAAAGACCTTTTGGTAGCACAGGAGGATGTGTGTTTTTGTGCCCATGTGCCATTTTTAGCAAAGGAATGCTGGAAACCATTACTAACTTTATTTGCAAAATGCTTGTGGGTCTGAGTTTAATTGGAAACCAATTAAAATCACAGCATGAAAACTCTTATAATAGTCAAGAGCTTGTCTACAAGAATTCAAGTTTATAGAAAATGCCTCATTTCACTAACACTTCCCATTTAGGCTACACTGAGGTTTTAATAGGGGCGGTGTGACATGAAAGGCGGCGGAGGAAACAACAACTTGGTATTGTGCAGCTCAGAACATCGAAAAACTGCAAAACCAAGGATGCCCCGATTCATCCGATGACCTTGCCAGGCGGCCAGGCATTTATGAGTAGCAGGATCCTAGCTGTGATATGTCATCCCTACAAGAAAAAGTACTTGTGTGCTCACTTCCACCGTGACCGCAGCTTTTTTGGTTCAGCAAACAACAGCTCTTTCAAAGGTTGCACTCATTTAAGGGCTCCCAATTGGGCACTGACCTGCCAGCCTGGCAAAGTGTGCGCTCATTTCATTCAAAGCTCTTGACTTCTTTTTTTCTATTACAGGGAAAAATGGACAGCAACAAAATCTGGAAGCTACGTGGTAGGAAGGAAATTTAAAAAGCAAACACTCCCTGATTCAATGGGCTGATATTATCAATGTTAATCCTAGAATATGACTCAAATGTCAATGTTTTTGGCTGTAACTGTTGAACAGATTGGAAAGGATGGTTTATGAATAAAAATTGACTAATGTAATCTTATCCAAATTTGGAGATTACAAGAAAACAAATTCACATCTGACAGATAAAGAAAGTTTGGCTGTTAAAAAAAAACAAAAGTATTTTGAACTTCAGCTGAAGCAAACTTTCTGGTAGCTGAATGCACTGGAGTCAGCATTAGGGTCTTTTAAGATTTGTTTTGTCTCCTGATTAAAAAGTCTTAATTTTTTAAGTCCTTTTGACAGCATCATCGTGTCCTAAACTGACGTCACGCTGCTCCTTATTGCTGGGACACTAATGTGTTACAAAGGTCTAAACATCAGGATGTGAACTTCATGTTTTGTTTTGGATGCACTTTCATTTTAAATTATGTTTGTGTATTGGGATTAAGGGTGTGGAAGTTATTTTTTGGCTATATTTAGATATGAATGTCACCTTATGTAAAGAAACGTGACTGCAGTGAGTGGAGGATCTGCAATCAGTCCAGCATGATGGTACAATAACTTACTCCTACGCCATGTTTAGCAATAATCTGCTCATTTTTTATTTAACACACTCCTAAAGATGCTATAAATTACAAATACTACGGAAACAAAATTATGTTGCCATGCAGTCAGAGAATAGCTCAACAGAGCGAGTTAAACCCTGATGCAGCAGAGGCAGGACAAACAGAAACAGGATTCTAGTCCTCAGGAGTTTCTATCCTTTAATTTAAAGATGCATTCCTTCCCACAAATAATGACAGCAGAACTAAATGGCACAGTGATGAGGGAATTCAGTCACTGGATTCAGGTTTGTGGGAGACGGGATGTTGCCTATTTACAGTAAGATTTCCAGGACCGTAGCTCTACGGTACTGAACCTGGTAACTTCAAGTGGTGACACTTTAGCTATTGTGCAGCTAAAGTTTTGGCTTTGCAATTTGACTTTGGCTTAAAATGTTTTGCACACTTTGCTTCTCATGAATACATTTTTTCCAGACAAAATTTAAAGCACTTTAATTTGGCCTAGATTTTACTTTGTTTCGGTTCTGGTTCTGGAAGGAATTTGTGGACCAGCAGCTTCATTAAAACCTTTTCATGCATAGCTGCAGTGCACAGCTTTGTACAAGCCATCTTCTTGTGTTTCATGTGGATTTTTATATTACAAATACACACAGACCAGTGATGTGGACACTAGTGCATCATGCAATACACTGCCAACTACTGGCCATCCACTGCAAGTGCAAGACAATATTTGTTAAATCCAATATGGCAGACAGACGAAGAAGCATGCCAACCAACCCAGAATTCTTGAAGGTAAAAAAAAATATTATAAGTAACCCCTAAAAACCAATAATACTGATGAAAATACCAAGGTATTTCCCAAATAATAACTTTGTATTTGAAAAATAACTGATCACCTAGAAAAAAAATCCTAGAACATTTTTTTAAACAATTCTCCCCCCACCTTTTTTATGCCTTAAGAAAATCAAAAACACTTTTGAAAAAAATCCTGACATAAAATATCATAATTCATGCAAGAAAGAGTTAAAGACCTACCCACTAAGTTGACTTGGTTTCATCTGAGCATTTATTTAAAGTAAAACGATTTTTCTTTCAGATTTTTGCCAGCTGGTTTTACTCTGTCCTGTTGTTGCCATCTGTTCCCATCCGCTGGGCTTTTCTTTAGTTGTTTTTTGTGTAAACTCTACAATACGTGGCGGCAGCATTAATTAGATTTTAGTTATTGGGTTTCGGTGTTAGGTAGGGAAGTCGGAATAGTTTTCCACTGGCTTAATATATCAAAGTGAAACTCTATGAAAAAATTTGACGATTGTTTATACAGAAAACTAGAGCTGTTTGCGTTTCTACAATCATGTTTATCTTTCTTTGATTATTTCTCTTCACATCAGCGGTCCTCGTGACAAAGCAACAGCGACTTTACCATCTATTTTAAAAATTTACTCGATTACAGCGCCCAATAATTGAGTCATCTCTCCATCCTGCTGTTATAAAACTCAATTCTCACATCCTAAATGTGAAGATAATACAACAGTTCTTTTTATGATGCATGTAGTGTTTAATGTATTAAAATGAATATTTAAAAATATTTCACCTCCAGGCAGCATGAAGCATTGTAGATGATTGTATGTGTTGGTGTTTGATGGCGAAGGCCAGAAAATTACATTTCTATAAATTGTATAAGGGCCTGAGGATGATGTTTTTCAGGCTACCCTGTAGTTCGCTTCCAGCCTGGTACAGAACAACATTTTCTGGGTTAATGTAAAACATATATGTGTTCTTTGCTTCAAGCATTGGCTCCAATCACCTCATGTCTCTCTCTCCCACGTCTCCAGAAGTGGCCACTCTTTGCTAAACTTTGCTAAAGGTTATATGTGGCACACCATTACCATGAGAGAGCAGGAAACAGCTTTACTACTGCATATACAATAGCCTGGGTGGGGTGAATCCAGGGTGTTGCAGTTAGTTTGTAGGTTGAGATGGCTGCCATCCGCGTTTCTGAGGCAACATGTGAAAATGAGGTCTGGTGCCAGATTGAGGAGAGCGGATGTTTGGCTTTGAAGCGGAGCAGCATAGCTGTCAGAATCAGTCATGGATGGGATGTTCCTATCCACAGCCTATTAGAGAGCTGTTTATCAATGCAGCTGCCAATCAGAGCAGCTCTTGGTTTGCCTGTTCTTATCTGGACTCTATAACTCCTACATATAGTGCAAGTCCTGTTCATTATGTGTGGCTTGTACTGCCAGATCCCACTTCTAATGCAATGCTGGGGAAGCAGTGGGGAAGCTGTGAATGCTATAAAACTGCAATACTCTTGTCTCAGCAGATGGCTGCAAGTGTAAGTGTTAGGAGGAGAAGAGAGTATGACAAAATATTAAGTTCCAGCGGAGAAATACCAGAAATGCTCGTCTTGCTGAAAGTGTACTAACTTATATTTTTTATTTCCCATTTGGTTTGCAGACTGGCTCAGCCGCTCCCTAAAAGACAATCCAATCATATTTTTCACCCTTAAAGGAAGTAAGATTCTTAAAATAAGAGCAGAAGTGTGGGGGACATAAAGGTTTCATAGCTCTAATGTCGACATCAGAAGAAAAATAAATACTTTTCTCCTGAATATGATGCCATTTTGATGGATTTTACAGAATAATATGCTGCCCTGAATTTATGCTAAATATGTCACCATTTATTCAGAATACAGGGGAAATTACATGAAACGAGTACTGTCAAACAAACAGGCCACAGATTATACCTAAAAAATATTCTATAATGTGTATTACATGCATCACATCTAAGCGATCAAATTTTCATTTCCTGTTTACTTTGGCTCATAGAAAAACCTGCATACAAGAGGATCTTTATTTTAAGCATAAAGTCTATCAGATTTATGGATTTCATATTGATATTAGGCTTTCAATTTATTTTTTCATGGGGGAATTACATTACAACATCAGCTTTAATAACCATTAAAGAAAACAAAACAATTATTGTGGTATTTCTTAGGTCAAAAATCAAACATAAAGGCTGAAATATATGCATATATCACTTTGTGAAGCCGTCAACAAAGTCCAATTCTGGGTTGGTTTTGACAGCTTTTCCTGGCAAAATTGATCATTTTTAATTGTTTGGTTGATTTTCTAGCTTTTAAACAATCAGCAATCAAAATGGTTTGTCTAAAATTCAAAGCTGAGCTGGTCAAATGACTTCAGGAGAAATATTTTATGGTCAGACGAGACAAGACAAGTAGTACATCTAAGAAACTCGAGGTAAAACTTCGCAGAGTAAACCTAAACATTGACTTTTTTTCTAAAATAAAAGGCATAGAAAAAATATTTAACATGAGAAAGAGATTTACAGAGAGACAAAACACAACAAAACCCATAAAACATAATCAAACCAAACCATAGGCAAGAAAAAGTCATACATATAAATAACTTGGTGCAGATAAAAAACGCAAGTTCATCCTCATTCAATTTAGTTAAATATGAAATATATTGAAAATCCATTTGTATCATATTTTGTAACATTTTTAGTGATAGTGTTTGCCATCTTACTGATAAATAAACTCGTATGCCTGAGGGAAACAATAATGTTTTCTAATATTTTAAAATGTATCCAATAATGTTACTGACACTAAAGTAAAACAGACGAGCCACTGCCTTTCACACAGCTATTGCCCAATATTGCTGTAGTCTTTACGAAGTTAAACTCAGATTCATTTTGGCTATTCAACAAGTGACTGAGGTGTCATTTTACATTACCTGACTCTGGAGCCGTGCGCCTGTCGGTTTTTATTTAAATTGAAAAATCTGTCTACCTCTCCTTGTTGCACTGGGTGTAAACACTTCCAAGTGCAGATATATTATTTTTATTGGCTGATTCTATTTTGCCTGGCCTTATTTATCGCTTTAATCAACCCAAATAAATTATGTATATCAAATAGAGAGCAAGACCCTTTCAATCTTGTGCCATTCAGTTTTGTGTTCCCTGGAAATCTGCAGCTCAGCGTGTCAGTGTGCATTTCTTTATTTTGAATTCTCCTGTTTCTTAACTCTTTGCCAAGAGAAGGCCTATAAATGTAATTTCAGCAGGATTTTGGAGGGGCTTGCAGTGGTTAATAATTCAGCTCATGAGCTTGAGGCTTGCATCGAGAACGATGCAGCGGTCTTGTTAAACATTCATGTTTCAACTTGTCCGACTCCTGGAAGGCATTTGACCGCTACAGTGATAATTCAAAAGGTAAAGGCGTCTCATAGATATTAATATCAATTTGATGTCTGTGGTGTCAAATCAGCCCCTGCTCAACAGCAGCACTGAGCTACTACTGTAATCTAGTTTTTTTTCTCTCCGACTTGCTTGTATGTGGTTGCTGCATCCAGAACATTAAAATTCACATGTTTATGTTCTGTGTTGCCAGGACAGCACAGAGTTCATGCTTGCTGTCTGTTCAGCTCAATGAAAAAATCTGCTTCACATGAACATATCATGTAGGTCTGTAACGATTCCTTGATTATTAAAATTCCTCGAGGGAAATTATCTGCCTCAAAGCTTCGTTAAGTTATGTGTTATTATTTAGCAGGTTAGTATTTATGTTGCGCAACGCTCTCACTTCCGCCTATGAGTTGTTGCTAAGTGCTAAGTGCTAGCAGCATTACATCCAATTTTCCAGTTTGGTCTGGGAGGATTTTATTGATTGATGATAATGGATAATGTCCGGGTTTTTATTGGTTTCGGGGACTGCCGAAATGCCTGGAGTACGGCAGCTTTTCTCTTCCCGGAGCTGCTGCCTGCTGGCGGTGAAGTGCGCGGCAGGTGTATTTATACAGGTGAGCGTTTAGACTGAACACTACCTGTAATTGATGCTTAACGAAAGTGTAGTTTTATGGTTGAACCCAAAAATTTATTTCATATCATCCTGGTCTCAAGTAAAAAAAAAAATTATCCAATTAATTGTAAGAATAATTCACAGAATTCTCAATTACTAAAATATTAGTTTACAACAGCCCTAATATCAAAACATAAAGTGATGTAATGAGAACTAGCTGGAGTCCTAGATGTTTTTTTTCCCAACATCTTTATCCATCTTGTGGTTTTCGGGGTTTATTGCACATTTCAGAGTGAATACTAAAACTGGTCTTAGAGTTGATTGAAACATTTGGTAATTTAAGCGTTTAAGTGTAACATTTTGAATATTAAAGGTATGTAAAAGCTCTCAAGCTCCACTAATTTCAAATTTATTTTAGAACTAAAAACATCTTGTTTTGTTTTCACTGAGCACATTAAGTTTACAAGTTAAGATTCATAATAACAAAATGCAGCTACTGTGCCAAATTTTAACTTGAAGTTTTTATTTTAAATGTTTACTTTTGTGGCATCAAACCCACAACAAACCTCACAATAGTAAAAAAAAGAAATCTAATATTTTGACTGTTTCTTCTGAAAAATTATCATTATCAATACCTATAATGGATACGACTGGAGGAGATTAAAGATTATTTTTCTCTCTTTGAGACTTTTAAAGATATTGTGGAGAATTGTTGAACTGTGTCTCCTTTACTGCAACCCAGAGCGAGCTCATCAATCATGCTCACAACACAACAACACAAATTAGTTCTTTTTGGGTGGCAGTGATTTATTAGGAAGGCAGCTGGATATGTAAGACTAAATTGTTTTTCTTCTCTTTCATAATTCATTTGATTCTCCAAACAACATTTTTTCTGGCAGGTCTTTGTTCTTCTCAGAGTCTGAATCTTTTCAAAGCTGTAGCTGGTGAAATTGTTTCTTTTTCTGTTTTTATTTTTTTCTTTCTTAAAACCATCACTAAAGCCTGAGTTATTAGTAACTGGAAGAAACTGAAGGAAAGTTGAGTGAGAAACAAATTAATTTTTGGTTGCCATCTTGGAACATGTTCATTTCTGAACTATTGTAAAGTAACATAAAGAAAATCCCTGTGGTAGTAATGATAACAAGACAAGGAAAATCTGTCTTTCCTTCCTGTGTGTTACAATTCCTAAAGGAGCAGGACATGGCAAGTAAATTAGATGATTATAATCAACTGATACGTATTCCCTTGACACATTTTTTAAAATAAAGTACAAGAAAACATGGCTCTGTTTGAGAAAACTACAAAACTACTTCTTCACAAGTGAATCAGGCAGATGCGAATATCCAAACACACCCAGAGTCCCAGTTTCTGGGTTTTATTTAATTATGACCTTCCAGAAACTAGGTTGACCATATGAATACATAACTTCCAACATATTCAGACTTCATTCCCAAGCCAACTCCTACTGACCTTACAGCTTGAAGTCCATCTTGTTCGCAGCTCCCACAGATGGCAATTTGGCCACGATCACAAGGTAAGGTTATATCTGGAATGTTATTATATGCAGATTGTTTAGGGTGGAAACACAAAATGAAGGGACATTTGTTTTAGATATTAGGAAAAATAGCCAGAAATAATGTGTATTTCAGTTAAAACCTTAGAAAATGAACACACACTGACAAAAACAAGGAAATCAAGACAAGGCAACTTTATTTATATAGCACCTTTCAGCCAAAGACAATTCAAAGCACTTGTACAAAACAGTTAAAAACAACATACAACAAGAAGATAGTAATAATAATTAAAATAAATAAAATAAAAATCAAGCAGATTAAAAATAGACAAAGTAAACATAAAAAAAAATTAAATATAGTGAATGAATAGAATTAAAAATTGTAAGAATAGGCAACTTCAAATAAAAAGGCTTTTAACCTTGTTTTAAATAAACTCATGGTAGGGGCAGTTTTAGTCTTACAATGAGCAGGAAGCTTATTCCAGAACGCTGGAGCATAAAAACTAAAAGCTGCTTCAAACACACAAAAAAAAACAAAAAACAAAAACAAAGCTGCTGTTATAAAGTATTTCTGCAGATGCATATTCAGTCGGTGGACTGGATCATGTGGGATTGTAAATAATTTTCCAATCAGAAATTAACTGACACAAAAGGTTGAGGGAATGGTAATAAATTCTTGTGACGGCTGGAATTGCTGAGCTTCTTTGACTGTAAGCACATTTTATTGCATCTTAAATAAGCTTTTCTGTTTTTCCTATAGCTTCAAATACTTCAATTTCATGCTTGGAAAAAGCACTGTATGCTACAATTTGAGTATTGTTTAAAAAAAAAAAAAGAGGCTACGGTGTATAGGTCTACCTGCTTTAATGAATTACTGAGTTTTTTTTTTTATTTTTATAAATAAATAAAAAAGAATAAAAGCTTTGGTGCTGCGACACGTTGAGGCAGCCAGAAAGCATTAACAGATGGGCCAGCGCTGTGGCTTTTTAGCAAATATGCTGACAATAGAAAATAATATAGAATATTCCTGCCTAATTCATCTAATGCAGTTGTGAGCTGCAGTCCAAAAGAAAAAAAAATGTTCAGACTCTTATATTTAATTTTTATAGCTTCTTGTCTATTACCATCACCTGTCTAGAGTAGCATGATTTGTTTTGAATGGATCTTAATCTATTGTAATAATCAGTTCTATACAATAGCCTATAGTTATACATTTACTGAATTAATTTTCTGTTTTAAATGGGCAATAGAGGTGGTGGACTGGAATTCAAGTCCACTAATACCACTGGAAAATGAATAATCGAAGGAGGTCCGATATACAGTAAGTGCCTCACATCTGCAGGGATTAGGTACCACAACAATCTAATAGCTGCTTATTTGATAGTTTTAATAGTTATCTCTGCTCTCAGGGGTTCAACTAATCAGCACCATGTAAAACTGAAAGGCACTGTGTCCAGGTGCTTCATCTTCTCAAGCCGCATTTTGTTTCAAATACTTCAGATATGAAAGAATCTCAGAACAATGAACAGGCAGGGGGTCACTGTACAGAGATTCATATGCAAATGCCAAAAGGCATAACTTCCTAGCGGAAATCAGTAAAAGTATTAAATTGATCTCTTTCTAGCTAAAGAGAGAGAGAGAAAGCTTGAGAGCCCAAACACCAAAACAGAAAGTCAAATGGAGTGAACACGTTTAGGTTTTGTGCTTTTAAGTTGCAGCTTTATGTCTGCAACTTAACTTTTAGATGTTTTTAGGTCAGAAAAACATCTAAAAATTAAGTTAGTTGTATAGCACATTAAACACTATATTTTGTCAAATGCCCTCATCAAAATCATCAAGAATAATCATAACTAAACACACATTAAATATATCAATCAATGTCCCAGCTGCTTTTCCATCAAAGGCAATTCAAAGTCACTGTTTTGGCTGTTTTGCAGTTTTCTGGAAGTTTGTTCCAGATTAGAGGAGTATAAAAACTCAGTGTTGAGTCTTCATGAAAGACCTGGGAGGTCGTTAATGTATTTTGGTATTCAGGTGATAGAAGGTCGACTTTGTAATCGTCTTTATGTGTCTCTGAATGTTCAGGTCTGAGATGATCATTAGTTTCTGGCTGCAATGACTGAAGTGAACATGCTGACTCAAAGCAAGTTCATTTCAGTTCAACTTTACTGGTCCTGGAAGGAAATCAAAGTGTATTTTTTGATTCATAAATTGTCGTAGCTGTTGGTCGACTGAATTCCTCTTTTGGTTTCTGACTGACAAAGCACTTTTTTTAATACTGTGCGTTTTGTTTTGCAGTTTTACAAAAATATTTTGCACAAAGCCAATACCCCCAATACAAACGTCTAGCTATAACTTTTGAAAATTAATTTTGATGTTTGGTTGAGTTGGTTCTTTGCACGTCGGCCAAATAAAACATGGCAGCAATTAAGTGAAATTTCCTTAAGGATCAAGGTAATTTTACATGAGAAAAAAATGCAGAAGTTATACTAGTTATAAATAATTAACACATACTAGTTATAAATAATTCTTATCTGTTCTAATACCATTAAAGATGTATTTTTTTCATCACCTTCAATAATAATTAAATATTTGGCCTGTAAAAGACACAACTTTACATATCTGAAGATGCAGACTCAAAATGAAGAAGCCTAAAGCTGAATTTTACCCACAAAACCAAAACCATTTGTTTGACCCTGCGATCTGCAGTGTAGATAAAGCAGCTTTATGATAAAAGGAGCTTCAATTTAAAGAAAAAGCTGTCAAATTTAGAAATACAGACGTAGGAGGCTTGATACAGAGGCCGGGAGGAACAAGGGCATTGGGGGAAATATCTATCACGAAGATGACGCCCCAGGATTGTCTTTAAGCTTTCTTGGGGTTGCACACATAAATTAGCCTGAGCCCAAGTCGGATCAGTCAATTATAGTTGCTGCTGTGATTAGTGTGTGGACACAACCATTTTGTAGGAGTGGGATTATACCTGTCAGCTGAAAGAGGACCCCAACTTTCACCTTTACAAGGTGAAAATCTTCCCTTTAGCGCAGCATGGAAATGAAATACTGAGCCTCCCTTAAGGGCAAAGCATTAAAACAGCTTTCAACAGCTTCTAATATTTTTCTAGTTTGAATAAAAAATATCCGGCTTTCAAGAGAGATCACCTCATCTTCTCCAGTTATTACAGTCACGTTTATAGAGTGCACCTCAATAAATTAAGATATCATCAAAAGTTTTTATTTATTTCAATAGGCAACTTGTGGTTTAGTGCCTTTCCTAATGAACACCCCTGAATTCAAACTAATAAACGTCTCCCTGCAGTTTATAGGCTCTTCACTGAGTGATATTATGACTATTTTTGTTAATTTTGATGATCAGCTAATGAATTAGTTTCCTTCATAACTAGAGTATCGTTAAACATTAATAAAAAATATTTTAGCACAGAAATGTTAGCTTTCTGAAAAAATATGTACAGTATTATGCAGTTAATACATGGTTGAGCCTCCTTTTGTGGCTTACCGTTAGGGCTGGACAATAAATCAAACGTGATCAATATCTGATACAATGTTTAATATGTCAGATATTCACTGAACTGATCCTGAACCGCACAGCATTCTGGGAGGTGTAGGCAGAACAAAAGTTTTAGCTGCTCAACCTAGCTAAGCAAGGTTAGTGGAATCAACTCACCCACTCCCTCTTTGGTTACCTAGCAACTCACTCGTTATTTGGTTACCTAGCAACACTCTTTGGAGCAACTGCCACAACAGCAGTTTATGGTTCCGTCACTTTGCCACATAAAATAAAAAACTATTACATTGAGTGAAAACTGGATAAAACAGGAAAGGTCACAACACCAGTTTGGTGGCAGATTTAAAACAAAAAACTAATCAATAATTATCTATAGACTGATATGAAATGCTTATCGTTTTCAGCTTTCTTGTGGATGGTAAGAATGACCGTCTTCCCCACCATTCTGGAGGCAAAATCTTGGCCATAGCATTTCTGTTTGAAAAGAAAACAGCTTTTTCATTTGCCTCATGTGATATTCTGACTTTCTCAGGAAAGACGTTGTTTCTGAGAAACAACTTAGTCACCTTAATTATTGCTTGAGGCAATAATTAAAGACACTTACAGAAATAAAGCCTTAAATTATATCACTCTAGGTGTAATGAATCCATATAACATAAAGGGTTTCACTTTCCAAACTAAATTACTGGACAAAATGAAGAGGTGAACTAATGTATCTGAGTACAGTTGTGTAAAAGCTGCTCACATCCTAACAGGGAACTGAAACCGGGCCTGTGCCATCAACCATGAATGTATGTTTCACTGTAAAACATGGCAGGTTTTCATCGGACTTGGGAAACACGGCTGTTTGCTTGCACTCTGCTCATGGTGTAATTCCTGCCATTTGGTGAATGTGGGCAGTGTAACTTTCACGCCCCCCTTCATTTTGTGCTCTGTTTTTTGAGACATACAGTGGAGGTTATTCACATGCTTTAGAATAATGATTTAAGTTGTTAAAATATTTGAATCTGTAAAGGTTCTCTGTGTTTTCTCAGCTTAGGCTTTACATTCATGAGGCCAGCGTGAACTTTCTTCTTCTTCCTTCCTCTTCTAGAGTCATCTAAGACTGCTCATGTCTTTAAATCCATTGTTTTTGTTCTTTGACCATCTTCGATAATCACCTTCACCCTCAAACTGATGCAAGCTAACGTAACTCTGGAGGGAATTACCATGTGGGACCTAAGCTCTTTACCTTACGTATTGCATTGTCTGCCCAAACCTGGATGCTATGTTTCTCACACACAAGCGAGAAGTTTATATAATTAACTTTCAAAGACTTTGTTGAGCGAACTACCCATTATAGAGGAAAAGGGGAGCTAAGTTGTAACTGCAGGGAATTAATGTAATGACACAAAAATACTGGAGCTGAGAGGTGGCCCCGGAAAAGCTGCTTCTTATTTCAAACAGTAATGAAACTGAATTATAAAGCTCTGCTAATCTCTTCCACAAAAGACTGGAAGCTAAAGCTACAGGTGTGTCTGAGCCCTCTAACCACCATGCAAGTTCTGCACTGTGATTTATTTTTTCCAGTCACGTACTTGCACAAAGAATCCTATTTGCTGCAAATACAGGCTTCCATCGAAGAGTCTTAATGTGTGGCCGCTGTAAAAGTAGCAAAGAATGAAGAGCAACTTTCCTCAGATGTGATATTTTTACTTTTCTCCAGCTCACCTACAACAAAAGGTTAAGTTAAACCACTTGTTGTTCCCACAGGGGTTGGTAAAAGTTGTTTATCTGAATGCCAGGCAACGCCTGTTACGATACCCATGAATGGAAATGAAAAATAGTTTCATTTAAGCTAACAATCTCATTTTGACAATGTAGATGTTCCAAAAGTTTCAAATAATCCTTGATTACTTGTAATGTTACTATGGATTTCCAAAGTGTCAAACCTTGAATCTTATCCTGTATTTTTGTTCCCCTCCTCTGCGACTCCCCCACTCAGCTCCTTTAGAATAGCCAGCAGCAATTAGCAAACATCAAGTTGAACTGAGAATCTGCTGAGATCATCATGTGATCTACTTCTCAGTGAATAGCTGGTAAAAAAATAAAAATAAATAAAAAATTTTGTTAATTACTTGATAGAGGATGGATGCAGTGATGATGTCCTTGAGATGGGAGTTTCTTAAAGAGACAGGCCCGATTTCAAGGTGTTAAACTGAAAAGTAAAATTTAAGTCATGTTTGATACATACAGTATTTTTGCAACAACTGATTGTATTATGAAATGGAAATATATGTGTCTGGAATATCCATAACACTGCCCCTTTAGTATGTGACAGTAACATTACATAGCCTCTATTGTATCTCAAGTCTGATTCTGATTGGTTAATTAGTCCCTGATGATTACTCCTCCCCAGAGGCAGCGCTTTGCAGCTGGAGCCGCAGACCGAACCTAAACTGCTGTCACACAGCTTTGTATCCTGGTGCTTTGAAGAAAGATGTGTCACACCTGCCTAAACCTGAGGAAATTAAATACATTTTGTGGAGTAGCAAGTCCTGTCACAACTTTTGATTGGGGTCTACTACAACTGGTATTTTCATTTTCCCCCGATGCTACTATCCCCACTGCTTTTCTTTCTATATTTCAGGATCAATAGACTTCTTGAAAATTACCTTTAGGGACGTTTACCAAGGAGAAATAATCCGAAATGTGCCATACCATCAGTTTTAATTTTTACATTTTTGAAAATGTAGTTTCCAACATCAGAACAGGCAGAAATTTGCCATAGATTAAGATTAAGTACCTAATGTTTACACTGAATCATTGCAGCAGTATCTGGATGCTGCACAATTTGTATAAATGCTCTGACTTGTTAAGTGATTTAAAATTGGGAACAAAACATCCAAGGCCCAGTGCCTGTAGAGACCAGCACTTCCTAACCAGAAACATACTGGTTTCATGAAAGGCAGACGGCTCCCGTTCTGTTCTGGTAACTCTCCTACCAAAAGCAGGCGGATCAAAGCTCGTTTCATCCCACTTTTTACTTCCTAATCTTACATGAAGGTAGGCTTAGAAGTCTGAATTAGACTGCAAAATCTCTTTCTTTAGGATTCTGAAATATTGCAAAAATCTTAAGTTATTGCATTTGATCAAATAATATTTTGAGCTTTTAATTCCAAGTCAAAGAAAATTCCAATTTTCCTGTCAGCAGTAGTTTGTAGGTTAACTGGTGTTTGGCTTTGCGATACATTATTCTTATTTGTAATTCAATCATTGGGCAATAGATATGTGTGTTTGCATTATTAAACATAATTCATGATTCTTATTGTAAGTTGATTCTGAAACTGCACCAATCAAAAATATTTATTTTTTAACATGTTTATGAAATGTTAAATTTGAAGAGGCTGCAGCTCAGTAAGTGAAGAAGAGATTTAGATTTAGAAAACTGATTTCATAAATTACTGCAAAATAAACGGACCTGAAAATTAATTATTTACTTAAATGGAAATAGAAATAATGTCAATTGGGTTCTTTATGACAGTGCGTTAGTTGCAAAATATTTTATTTTCTTAAGTTTTCTACAACACCGTTTTACAGCTCAAAACGTTTTTCATCCCAGAATTATTTATAGACCAGTTATGTTTAGGAGACGATTACATTTTCTACAAAGAAGCAGGTTGGTTTGGTTATCATTTAAAAACGTAATTTAGTATTTAATCTGGTTGTCTTTGATGTTACACTTTTAAAAGACATAAAATATTT
This sequence comes from Alfaro cultratus, assembly GCA_903066825.1. Classification (NCBI taxonomy): domain Eukaryota; kingdom Metazoa; phylum Chordata; class Actinopteri; order Cyprinodontiformes; family Poeciliidae; genus Alfaro; species Alfaro cultratus. Next base: position 26,476 of record CAEFZX010023799.1, on the reverse strand, counting down.
AAGAGGGAGAAAAAAAAATCAAAAAGCAGGAATCAAGAAGGGGTGAATTGTATCTTTTAGGATTGTACAAATAAATACGTAATATCTCCCAGTTAATTAAATATATCAGCTCGTATAAAGACATATAATATTTAAATCAATGTGTGTGTCCACTTCAGTGTGTATACTTTAAAAGGGAAATATGCCGGTAAGAGTAAAATCTTTTCAGAGCATTTTGCCTGCTTAAAAGTATTGGACTCTGATTATTTCGCCTAGCAACAAGTGATTGAGCTGTTCACTCAAACTGCTTCACTCCACACAGCGATGAACCATGACATTTGAAAAGCAGCCTTTTGAACGCAACATACATTTTAACCTGTATATGAGTCTACGTGGGGAGTGAGCCGCACACTGCATGATTCTCTAAATTTGGTTCAAGGCAACAGACGTCAAGGGGGTAAGATCACAACTGTCAGAGGCTGTGAAAAAGAAGCGGAAAGGGAGAGAGGAGCACACACCAACCTGCAGATGCTGCTCACATTATTCAGTATGAAGGAGCCCCTCAGCATGTTTATACTCATTCAGTGAGACAGCTGTGGGCATCTCCAGCCTGCCTATGCATGTGTTTCTGCGAGGCTCTCGGAGCCAGCCCCATTCATCATCCTCCAACAGCCCTGCTCTAATTGGGCCGCATCCCCACCTGCTGTCACTCACCGCCTCCTACACATTGCGCCGGAAGAGATACAGATGTACCTGGTCCGACACAGCCCTGTCGCAGCACACCTGTCCCTGCATTCGAATCTCATATGTGGGCAGCTGAACCCGGCAGCTTCGCCGCTCAGACTCGAGGTGCGGCTCTTTGCTTCTCGCCCGCTACACACCTGCCTTCGCCTTTCTCCCTCAGCGGTGCGGAAGCCCGGTAATGATGTGGCCCATCATTTAAAGTGGAGACAGGGTAACAACCCTTCAGGGCTGGAGCTAACATCAGGGCTAACTCTGACCTACAGTTTGGCAAGGACATTAAATATTTCTCCTTCATTGGGTGGAATGTATTTTAAAGTTTGGCGAGAGCAAGTTTCATAATAGCTCCTGTCTTGTTTGAGTGGATCCTGCCTTTTCAGATAAGAAATGCAGATACCCTCTTGCTACCAAGAACAGCCAGAGGACGTCTAATGAGCCTTTGAGATTTCCTTGCTAAACCTTCCATAAAATGTCCCAGTACATGGAGACCTAGCTTCAATTTGTTTAAAAAGAAATTCCCCAGTTTCAGATTCAGCCATAATAGACAAGACAAGACTGCGACGAAAAGTCTCGTTTGCTCAATTTGATTTTATTAATAAATAAATAAAGGATTACCACTTGTTTGCAATGGTAGATTGGACTGAGATTTGAAACGGCTTGAAATTGTCTACTTGGGCTAACCAAGAGAGAGATTTGCATTTGTTCAGGGTGTTTCTTTCTTTATTCTGCCTTTTTTGCACTTAAACCCCCTGTCAAACATTTCAGACTTCTTTGTCCTTCCCCATTAGTTGCTGACAGAAGCAAAGAGGTTTAGTTTTATGTAAGAGCAACACAGATTGTCAGCGACGCTGGCGACACCAATTGCTTGGCCATCCTCATGCATCATTTAAAGATATATGTCCCATGCCACATCTATCCATGTGTCCTTTGGTTTTTATGCCCCACGGTCGCTGGTGTCCAACTATTCTGAAAAATAAAATTACAACACTTTTCACACCAAACGCTGGTGTTACAAAGAATGTTAAAGCTGTGCTTTTAAAGAACAGTATTACAGCAAATAAACGGAAAAGAGAAAAAGTAGTAATTCTTAATATCCTAATTATGGATGCCATAAATCTTATCAAGCTTCACGCAGTCATTTAGTTTTCTGCTCTTATTTTCAGTCTGACGACTTTTTTACTTTTTGTCTCTTTTCAGAATATTGCAGTTATTTAAATTAATCTGTTAGTTATACTTTGCATTCATTTATAAATCAAATCATTATTTTACTCCAGTGCAAAATAAACTATATATTTAGAAAGATTTTTAAAAATGAATTAACTGTAAATGCCGAAGTTAAAATAGCTTTTTGTCTTTGATCAACATCAGCTGCTCGTTTTGGACCAATTCAGTTCATGGTTCTCCATCAAATCCATTACAGTAGAGCCAGCTGAGGTCGACCTAACCCACATGGTCCTGTAATAAACTGTACAACTTTTGGATTAAAATATTCCAAACCCTATCTGATGTTTTTGATAAAGACAACAACCCAGTTTTGAAATGGCTGCACTTAGAGTCCCAGGGGAGAGTAAATCAGTAAAAAAGGTCTTTCCTTATCAACTCTCCTTGACTGGAGAAGAATCTTGTTTTTGTGGAAATCAGCACATTCACCCAAAGCTAAAGACCTGAACCTATTCCTTAAAGAGGACCCACTATGCAAAATCCACATTTTGCACGTTTCTTTCACCCTGTCGTTTTATGGCGACCTCTCGATTGTTAAATCACAATCAAAGGGCACTGTGCCGTTACCTAGCAACCCGAACTGAGCCCAGCATGTTTGGTCAGCTGGTTTTACCACTGTACAATGGCTGCTGGAAAAGACAATTGTTTTGATGTTGACTTACTATCTAGAACAGTTGTATAATTGCACACGTATTGTAGCCATTTTCCAACAGGAACTTGTTTAGATTTAAAGTGACAAGAGGCCCTGAAACAGCTCATTCTGAAAGAAGCTCAAAATAGAAGAGAACAGACTAAAATATCATCATCTAAAAATGACTGTGCAAAAATTTTATAAACATGTTTTGTAACTTTCTCACTCATTCAAGGAAGCATAATAGGTCAGCTTTAAGCAACAGAAGAAAAAAAATGCATCAAAAGATCCAATAATTTCACAAAACATGAACTTAATCCTACCTTATTTTGAGGAACTTGATTTCCTGTCTCAGAAATGAAAAATCTGAAAAATTAATCCTATCCCTACATAGTGGGCCATTAGTAAATCCTTAAAGCTGTAATTTCTGACTGTTATAATATATATTAAAAAAAAATAATTCTGTTTTATTATTTCTGTATATGCACATTTGTGTACTTAATTGTAAGTTTCCACTTATTTTCTTTACAGCGGTCTTGAGCTGGAAAGTTTCCATATTCATTCAGATTAATTTTTTTTTTCCTTTTGGTAGCAAGGTGGGGACAGATGGGAAAGAAAACAAGAAAAGTTATGTTTTCTGGGGGGTTTTCTGTAATCAATGTTCTGTTCTTGGTGGATGAAGAAAAGCATAAAAAGAAAATAGCTGGTGTAGCAGCAAAACAGCAAATGAGACAGGAACAAACTGCTTTATGGATTTTTGTCTTTAATTTCAAAGTGGAAAGACTAACGAGGGATTTGACTGTCGTACCCTGACAGCTGAACATGTGCAAAGGTAAAGAATGTTTTAGAGTCACCATCAATTATCAATCTTCTCCAAATAAAAAGTCCCTCACAGCATGGGGGAGGGGAGGTTGGGAAAAGTCTTGAATTGCCCCCCTAAAAAAATCATTGAAGAAAAGTTTGCATTTAAATAATATCAATATGAAAATGCAAAAGAAACAAAAAACGAAATAAAGCTGCCATTTATCTCAGAAAAAAATAAGAATTAATTTTTAGGTTCAGTCCAAAATGTGGGCGGAGCAACAGCAGCTGAACGGTACAGGCTCAGAACCGCTGGAGTGAGGAGCTAACTGTTAGCTGTAGCTCTGCTGCACAAATAAAAACCCTCCAGTAAGTAAATACTTACAGCAAAACACATTAGAAACACATTAACAACAAAAATCAGACTGCAGTTTATCTCATTACTTTGACTGAATCATGATAAGCTGCCTTATTAGCAAAACTGCTACACTGCTCTCATAGACTTGAGCTTTTTTGTTAAAGGTAGCAAAAATCTCATTCTTATTTAACTCTTTAACTTTTAGTTAAATTAGAAGAGTTTGAAACGGGAGGGACGGGCTGAGCGAGTGAACCCAACTCTGTGTTTGGGAGCCGAGAGCAGATAGAAATTGACAAAAAGTTATGCCTTTATTTTTCATTGTCTTCGATGTAGAGCCTTTAAAACCACAAAATAAAATCGGAATATTTTTCTATATAAACTCTCGTGCTTTAAGTGTTACGTTTAAATCATGATATTCCCCAGATATTCATTTCTATCTACTTATTTGTTCTCAGTTACCCAGGAAATGCCAAAACTAAAAAAGGCTTAAAAATAAAGCAACATAAGTTATAATTTAAATAGCCCATAACTTGTATTGGGAGCCATTTCAATAAATCAATGTTTATGAAGAACTTTATTAAGAGCAGTTACTCATTAAAGCTTTTTTATTTAGAACCTTAACTTTTTGTAAAGGTGTAGCAGAGATTAGATCAGTCAGACTGAACAAAACTTGCATAGCAGCAACATTTGAATTTTTGTTTTATTTCTCAATAATTTGCTTACTGAGAATAAAACATGTTTGATGTGCATTACTAGTCATTTTTGGTCCTGCAGCTTGAATGTGGTCGAAACCACATCTTACGTTACATTTCACTGTAACTTTGCCGACCCCCCACCCAAAATTGCTCTTAAGAAATGCTCCTGTTTATGGTCCCCCCCCAATAATGAGGTGGGATTTACGCCGTTGCCTCACAGCCGCACACCGTCTGTCTCTCTGCAGCAGTCAGTATGTGAGGACTAGTTCACCACGGATGGGTTGCTGATCCACGTAAAAAGGACATGAATTTAATTTAAAATCTACCCAAGAATTAATTACTCTGGCATTAAAGCTGAAATTAGGAGCTGGTCTCACTCGGGCCTAATGAGGACTCTTCCAGCTACTCACTGATGAGGCAATGTCGACTGGGCTCTGCAGCTATAAGGAAAAGACAGAATGAAAATAATAATGGATAAAAATCTGATTTTGGAAACATCAGGTCCTTGAGGCGGGTATGCAAGTCCCCATTAGAAACGACTATCAGCTTTGCAGCAACTAAAGCAAAGCTAACGGTCCCAGTGATTGAAGTATTCAGAGTATTGAACTGGGAGCAGATTATATCCATCCCATGAAAGGGCATCAGTTGTTAAAGAAGTACTCTGACTATAGAAATCTCAGGAAAAGACCAGGCTACTGAACCAAAGGGGAGGAGGTTGAAAGAATGAAATTATCTTGAAAGGAGTCATAGGGGACAAATTAACCTTCTGTTGAGAGCCACATAGAAACTTCTCCCCACTTCTAAAATTTTATTAAATGTTTTAAAAAAAGTGCCCACTCTCTTCAACTTCATAATTTCTACAATATTGGGGACTAATTCAGGCTATATCGGTGCCCTACCTCATAAACCACCCAGTTCTTTATCTGCCATAGGATACCTTTATGAAGGTCACGGAGCAAATGCCCAGCCGCCATTAATCAGTCCTTCGCAAGTTGTCAGCGGCGCATGGTTTGAAGCTAATAGACATCAATCAGACACTCAAGCTTTCCAGCTAAGATTGCTGTGACTTATCCCAGACTAGAAATGGTTCTCTGGTCCTCCTATCTTGATGCAGCTTACATCATAAAGTTTACTTTGCCCGGGGAGGATTCAGCAGAGGAGACGATGTAAAAGCCTGGTGCAGACAGGAACACCAAGGTCTGCTTTCTATTTTTAGTTGCAGAAGTTTCGCAGGTTAAGCACCAACTAAACTGCTTGAGGACATGGGGACAGAGTCTGAGACGTTACGGTTTTATCCAGTAGTTGTGAGCCATTAAGATGGTTGATATGGTTTGAGAACAGAGACAATAGGATGTATGACATGATAGACTTACGAGAGTCAAATGCAGAGAGTGGTTCAGAAGATGCTGATGAGGTACGGGGAGAAAATTGTACACCTTATGACAACATGACATCTTCAATCACTTTTCCATTGTGAACAAAATACATTTTTTGTACCTTGCATCTTGTATACTGAGTTCATAATTTTAAGACCATAGCTTTTGTACAATGTCACGTCCCACAACAATCCAAACACTGATCATTTGTTTGACTGCCTTCACCCTTTGATTACGCCGTGCATTTGCCATGTCATCATTCCAATAAGCTCCTACAGTGTCACATTTATTACTTTTCTCCAAGATCTTATAGAGATGATGGATAGGAAAGCAGCTGCCCAACGTCTTCTCAACTTAATCCACATGAATCTTGGCATTGTCATCTTCGACTGTACCTGTGTCATGAGGGAAGAAGAAATTCAGTGATGGAATAACCTGATCATTTAGGACATGCAGGTAGTCAGCTGACCTCATTCTTTGGGCTCATGTTTTAAATTCAGACTTCACCAACTAGGACAGTGGGCGTGACGGGTGCATCACTTCATCTCCCTTCCTACTCATCCTGATGCGGCCATCAATCTGGAAAACCGTAAATCTGGACTCATGACTTCCTGCCATTCCGATAAAGTCCTATCTTTATGCTTCTTTGCAAACTGAAGTCTTTTTTCACATTGTATGTGTGAAAATTCCCTCATTCCTAAACATGGCAATGTATTCTGCTGTTTTTTTTATTTCTGATATTATTTTACAAAACCAAAAGCTCACCTAAAGCCATCTCCGATCATAATTATTAAAAGATTTTATCAGACTACATTTCTGTTCCAAACTTTTCTTTCAGTTTTTACTAATGCAATGGACATTTCTTAACCCAAATTTTTGCAGTTTTGCTTTGCATGATGCATGCCTGCAGATTGACCCTTCTGTGAAAGACTTACATTTTTAAATAACTCTTTGATGTGTCTTTAAGGAATTATAACCTACTTACTGCAGCAGTTACAGAATCTTGTTGTCAGGTGAAACATAATCATTCATGCAGTAATTATCCACTGGAAGACTCTTACCTGTCTGTTTTGGTAAATCCAGGTGGTGGCTCTCTCTCTTTTTTTTTTTTTTGCTTGGTGCTTGACTTTAGAGAAAATACCACCACCCACAGAGACGCAGAGGGAAGCAGGTCAGGTGCAAGACAAACCTTAATTTGAGGCAGAATTGCTGTTAAATCTGCTTTGTAATTAAGAAATAAAGCTACTGTTTGCAATACTAACTCAATTTAACTAGATTTGATTCATTACAAATATATTTCCATCTGTTAAGTATTAATACATATAAAAAGAGAATCAAATGATGTGATGCATTGAAGGCAATTTCAAAGCGATCATTAGACTTTAAAAGAACTGCAGTTGTACAAAGCCCAAATACCTTTCAAGCATTTAATTACGCAAAGACTTTTAATGTGACCATATGGTTCTGCCACACCCTGTCTTCTAACTTTCCAGACAGTGAAGTTTGAAATGTCAATTTTTATGTTTTAGGCTACATAAACATAAAATCTTGGCTGCTTCTTGGAGACAACATTACAGATTAAGTGATCTAACCCATAATGAGGCGTCAGCTGCACAGACAAAACACAGGATGTTGACTTTGATGTTAAAAACAGAGCAGTCGTTTCAAGTTGCTTTGATGCAGAGTGCTCTGTCGGTAGTGAGTGTTTGCTGAGTCATGTAGTAAACTGAGAGTCTCTGCATCTGTGAGATGCACCACATTTGTTATCCTCGCTTTCCCCGTGTGTAAACTGTCAGCTTGTGTGGCATATGTTAACTGAGCGTAAATGTCAGGAAAGACTGCAAGGATTCTTAACAGATTAATGAGGTCACCGTAGAAACACATTGTTAGAGAAGCAAAGTTTTCTGATTTTAGCAATCACATAAATCAGCCAATGATGAAGTAATGGCAGCAGGTATGACTAGATGACAGGAAACACACAAAAAATAATCATGTTTGTGTCACGCTGCTTGTGTTTCACGTCACAAATCGTTCATACACCTCAGAATACTTCATATTTATTTCCAAGCATAAACTTCAACATATTTTGGTGGCGAGTTCACGTAATCAATAAATAGTATTGTAGACAAATGAAAAAAAATTGTTTTCCTCTGATTCCCCTGAATAAAATTCTCTTATAAAATCAGAAAAAAAAAAAAATCAGAGCTGAGGACCAGAGTCACACTTTGACAGCAAAATCAAAGATTTTAAGGGGTGGAGTCATGTATTTTACAGGCTCGTAGTGTCACTTAGCACAATTGTTACGACTGGCTCAGAGTCATAAAACGGGAGACCATGCAGTGGTTAAAGTGCATAAAAAGGAATATTTATTAACAAAAACAACATTGGATTGTGGATGTCAGTATCAGTGGTGTACTACAAATGCTTGGATGTGTTGTAAGAGTGCATATGGAAGTGTTGAACTGCAAAAACAAAGACAAAACGCAAATGTGCAAAAGGAGGGGAGCTGAGGCCTGGCAACAAAACACCATAAGTGGCAGAGTGGACACTTAAGGAAACCCAGAAGGTGGAGACAGCCAGGCTAAAATACTCTGTGCTCCAAATCAATGGACCAGCAACACCTGCAAAGGGGAGGAGCACAAGGGCAAACACCTGCAACCCTGCCCTCAAACAGCTTTTTGTATAGCATATATAGCTATGGAGAAGACCAAGTAGGAGCAGCAGGCCAGCTACACCTGGTTTGGCAAGAAGAAGAAACAGTGCAAAGATAAATATCTGGCCAAGCACAATGCAGTGTTTGATCAAGTAGATCTGGTGACGTACAAGGAGGTCGTCAAGCTGCCGTCGATCAAGAGGAAAACACTTGTCTTGCTTGGTGCTCATAGAGTGGGAAGGTGGCACATCAAGAACATACCCAGACTGCTTTGCCTATCCAATTCCTCCATTTGTTACGACCCGGCACGTTGAGCCATAAAACCAGGGAGACACAGATTTTAACTATGATTACGCTCTTTTTTTAGCACAAACATAAAAGAAAACTAAGACACATAAGTAGGCAGCTTGTGTGGCCAATAGCATCACCCAACAGGTCCAAACAGGGGAATCCTGTAAAAGAAACATAAAGCAAAGCAAAGGTCAAACAAAGTCAGTGTGGGGAAACAAGACAGACAAGAGCTAGTCTGAAAAGTGGAGCCAGGTGGAGAAGTCAGCTCATCACTCCACCAGACCCAACTGACAAATAGGAACACGGCTCTTATGTAGCCAGGAAGCACGGGAGCCCCTAAATGATGCTACTTCCAGCATGCCTTGATAAATAAAGAATAATTAATGTTTAGTTTGAAACCATCTTTAGATGTTTTTTTTTTCATCCATACCACTTCCTGCGCTCCCCTGCAATCGGCGCCCCACACTTTGGGAACCAATGTGCTAGCAGACAATTTTTCTTTTGCTAAATTCTGTGCTGCATACAGCCTATGCCTAAAACCATTCACAGAGTCAATCAGATTTGGGGGGGTTCTGGCTCTTTCCACTCTGCTAAGGAACCTTTAGTGATGTGTCCAAACACCAACTCATTTGGGCTAAAGCCCGTGCTCTCCTGGGTAACAAGCAGCCAACATCAACCCATCCTCCCAGTCCTTCCCCAGTTCTGTGCAATAAGCACGAAGTAATGACTTTAGAGTCTGGTGGAAATGCTCCAACGTGCCTTGACTTTCTGCATGGTAAGCCGTAGATTTGTTGTGTTTAACACAGAGCTGTTTTTGCCTATAACATAAAAGAAATTTAACTTTGCTATCTGATGCCTTTGAAATTAGCTTCTGTCTCTTTCAGACACATCATCTGTAACTTGCGGAAAATAAGCTGTCCGTGTTTTATTGTGGCGGGTCAGACTAATAGGAGTGCTCCATTAAGTTGAACTCGGGTCTGCTCCATGGTTGCCTGAAATAACATTCAACCCGGTTCTTTCTGACAATCGGCGGTCACTTTGTGTCCTGTTTTAAGTCACCCAGGATGGCGAGCTGCTGAATCACCGCAGCGTTGCGGTAGGAACTTTTCAAACCAAACATTTCCTTCTTTGGACCTATTGCTTTGGGATTATTGACTGATGGACCATTAATTCATTTTGCATACAAACAGACGAGGGATCAGAGAAACTCTTGGGTCTATTTTTTGTTTTGTTTGCAAATTATTTTGTTTATTGTTTATATTCACAACTAAATGTCATTATTGAATATCTTCTTATAATATATGCAATAGAAAACTGAATCCTAGTAACTTGAATAGAATAACTTACCTTCTGTCTTATGGTGTTTTTATTCACACAGGCTCCTCAGCCGAACCTGTTTCTGAGGTATAACATGAATATGTGTATAACACATTGCCTTGTGTTATACACAAGGCAATGTATAACACATTGCCTTGTGTTATACTTGGCCGTAATCAGGCGCAGTCTACTTAACGTTACACATCACAACAATGTTTGGCCATTATGCAGTTTACAACCATTCTGAGGAGCATAAGCTCAGCAGACGTGCAGTTCTACCAGGTGGTTGCTAATTGCTGCTGCCGCTAGTCTCTAGGAGCAGCTTTGTGGAAGTAGCTCCTAGAGCTACTTCCAGCTCTAGTTCAGATGTTTAGGCACTACAGGAATACTACAGGAGTAGTAAAATGCAAACATTTTATGAAGAGTTAAATAAATAAACAATGCTGAGCCTAGTGGGGGCATTAGTAAAGCCTAGTTGCCCACCAGGCTTATAATACACTGGGAGAAATCCTGCTGTTTGTCCGTTTCTTGGAGGGACTTGATTTCATCTCACAGATGTGACTTGATATTTGAAAAACTCTTAGATAAACACAGACTTAAAATGTTCTATGGAAGCTGCAGGAATTAAGTTTTGAAAGCACAACATTTACCCATTTTAACTATTTTTCTTTCCTTTTCAAATGCGTTTTCTCTAACGTTCAGTTTTGCTTTTCAAACTCCACAAACGGGCAGCATCATTTCAAACGAAGCCGGTCCCATTATAGCAGTTTTCATCACTTGGAAATCTGTAATCCAATAATAGCAGGTTTGGCTCTTTGATTTTTTTGCATCTTTGACTTTTTGTCTGAACCCCAAAGCGCTCCTAATTATACGGTGCCACACACATGCTTGCTGTGTGCAGTGGGAGAAAAAATTACAGTGAATCTAACACATCATGAAACTAATTCATGTTTTTATCTCCCAAGTTGGTTTATTATTGCTGGTTGCTGCATCCATATTGGAAAATATTGCAAGATACAGTAGCGGAACCTCAAGTAGGCTTTGCATTAATTGCGATGTACTTTGCCATTATTTGGCTTTGCAGAGGGTGGCATTTAATTACGTATATAAATACCAAGTCATAAAGTGAGCAGGCTGCACATTTAGCTCCTTAGATGCCCCACCGAACCAAGTATTCATGCTTTTAGATGGATCAAATGCTGCAAGGCTATTTTCTTTGGCTCATTTACATTAATTAGCATTTAATTAAAGCTTTCAGTCAATCTGCTGGTAAGTGTCAGAAAGAAGCAGGAGAAACACATTTTTTAACTGCAGATATAGTTTATACAGCTTGAGTTTCAACACAGAATACCAACATATTAGCCTGGCGTATGAATATACATGCAGAAAAGAGAGAGTCCAAAAACTACAAGCGAGACGGTGTGGAGATAATCCCAAGATCATGCATTCCCATCATCTGCTTTCTCCCCACCCTGAGCACACAAACAGAAGCTAACAAGAAAGAAAAACAGCTGTGCTAGTCCACCCCCTGCCTACATCACACGCAGAAAGATAGAGAAATATTGCAAATTTAAATAATCAAAATGAAAACTGCATTACATGACAACAAAACATATGAGAAAGTAATCCAAAATACCAACACCACACATGGTGCAGATTTATTGGCAGCTGTTTGATATCATGGAGGAATGAAGAGTGTGTAAACACTATTGTGGGCAACTGAATCAGGTCTGATCAAACCCTGATCAAACCACATGCTGCTACATTCAAGCTTCCTGTTAATTTCTTCCAAATTAAATCCTTTTTCAGGTTTCTCTTGTTGAGGTATTTCTTATTATTCTCTAATTTATTCATGAGTGATCTTTACAATGAGCTTATCTAATCAATTCCCCTCTCCTTTCAGATCTCTTAGCTTTAGAAATACATATTTCCCTATGTCAGTGGAGACTTATTATTCCATGCAGAAGTGAACAGAGGTCACTCATCACTGGAAATTGGACCCTAGAAGAAACTCTTGTGTTTTAAGAGTGGCTCACTCTGGAGGCTAGTGTTGCATGTGCGAAGATATGCTAATGAGGACATGCTTTGATTGGGCCACCCACGTCAGTGACTCCGGCTGACAAAGGTGCACAAGACTGCATCCGCCAGCCTCATTAAAGCCCTGTCCAATTATAGAATAGTAATTGATCGTCTGCTTTGTGTGTTCTGCCCTCTCTCCTTGCCTCCAAAGTATGCTTGAGGTCAATTTGAAATGCATCAAAGCTATAACATGGTTAAATCCCCTTAGACAGTTGTTGGCCTTCCTTGGCTTTTTGGTAAGCTCGTGCAACCACCTGCGTGCAAAGTGTCCCCTTTTTTCTGCTTTATCCGTCCCCTCCCTCGCACCATCGGCTGGAATCGTGACTCAATGCAACTTGTGAAGGGAAAACTTTTATGATGCATCTAAAAATCCCTTAACTTTATAAATAAGAACCAGCATTTTACTGTCTACTTAAAAATATTGTCTAGACATGATGTCTAACCTTTTTAACATTTACCTTGAACTGCCATTCAGCTTGTTAGCATTAGCCCAAGTTAAGCATATAAGATTTAACTTTCAAATGTCTGCCTGGATATTTTTGCTTATTTTAATTGTATGCAGTTCTTTAAATGTTCTGTGAGTAAATTTATTTGCCCATTTATCCATAACAACTGGAACTTTCAATATCTAGCAAGTTATTTTCGCAATTTGAAAGAGTTCCCCTCAGATTAATTTCACTCCTGGTACATTGGGAAATTACCGTAATGACACAATATTGGCTGGAAAGAGCAACGTCTTCCCTTTCAGAAACAGTCAGAATTTTTTAGATAGAGCAACGTGTGGCGGAATTACGGTACTGCAAATTTGGCTGGATCATTGCTGCTACGTTCGGTCTGGAAGGGTTACTGGTATTTTCTTTTATTCAAATGGCAATGAGCTGATCTTACATTTTTCTGTACTCAAGACCAAGACTAAAGATGCATGATATTAGATCGATTTTCTCACATTCTTTTCCATCAGTACATTTTTCTCTCTCCTCTCTCCAGAGCTTTAGCTTCATTGATCCTCATTTATATCAGGGTTGGACATAAGACTCAGTAAGTCCATCCATGTCATCTAAGACTGCATGTGCTTTCTGCAAAGGTTATTGTTGAAAATTAAAATGTGCCTCAAACCCGATAAATTAAAATAAATGTAAGCAAGGAAATGTTTTCCATTTGGACCTAAAATAAAGAATCCCATCCTTTATTACAGCTACTTTTCTGTTTATTACTAAACAGAAAAGTAGCTGTTTGCAAAAAGCAAAAATAATTTAAATTATTATCAAAGGGTTTTTGCTGTATAAAACATAATGTGTCACTTTCAGTGACTACTGCAGTCTCAAAATCATCCAACCTCTTCATAACACTTTGTAGGTCTGCTTAGTAGGGAAACCCGATTCATAAGCAAACAGCTTCTGCAGTCCTGAGGAGTCTCAATCTGATAATAGGCAAAGGTTTCCAGTTTGTTGACAATGTTGGGCTTTAGCGCAGCAAACCTTCACAGTTGGCTTTCCATTTTCAGTTCATTCTTTGTGCTTTTGGTTCTGTACTTTAGTATTTTGCATGCTTTTACATTCCTTGTTTCCAAACTGTTGTATTTTATTAATTACATGTAACTAACAAGTTTTAGGTACTATTTGGTTTGCATTCTGCTTCTGTTATGTTTGTGATAGTTGTGTGTGTTTCCTGATCTACTCAGTACCTTCCCTCATTCTCTCACTATCTAAGATATTGCTAAAAATGTCTTGGTCATTGGCTTGTAACACGTTTTTTAAAAATCTAGTGATTAAAGGAGCAGAAAATACTGACAGTTTTGTTGAAGTGGTACCCAAGTCCAGTCCTCCAGAGTTACCATCCTGCAACATTTGGACGCAGGATGGTAGCGCTCTGCAGAGAGACGTTCATTTGATTCAGCCGTGTTAGAGAAGGGATGCATCTAAAAGTTGCATCCAGCGGTTGCTCTTGAGGATGAATATGGACATTTCTGCTTTAGAGCTTCAGCAGGCAGAGATGTACCTGTACTGTACTGTGCAGAGCTGCCTTCACATCTTCAAACAGAAATTCAATTACAGATTATCTCTGCATAGTTTGCATGCTGCTTTCTGGAAGTAAATGTGAATATATACAAGAGATATGTAGTTACAAAAAAAAAAAAAAAAGCTAAAGAGTGAGTTAATGTAATGTAGTAGTGCTCTGATTGTTTATTTGTGAAAGTGACTTGAAGTCGGTCAAACATGCTGAAATCATGCTTTGAACAAATATTTCCCACCTCCACCACTCTGCCATTTCAAACTGGGAGAAATGATTTGTTGTTTTCTCTTAGATGAGATGAGACAAGGTGGCATGGGATCCTGAACTCTCCAGCACAAACAGACAGGAATAAACAACGAAGCGGGCTCGTCATAGCCCCAGACAACCATCAGGATGTCGAAGCAGTGCTGGCACAAACACAGCAGCACCTTCAGATCTCCATATTTAGCTACGTGTGGTGTGTGACGGCACGGGAGGCAGCAGCCTTAACAGACTCGCAGAGCCTCGGCTGACAGGGGGACTTAAGTTCACCTGATTCTTGAGTCAATCAGCAGCAGAAGTCTAATTTACCTCTCAATTAGATTTCTCCTGCTGTATTTCCTCAGTCCTTCAAGATCTGTTATGCCAACCAAGATGGCTTTGCTGCCATCCCATTATGAATAGAGACATTGCCTTGTGTGGTCTCATTATTAAATAAGTAAGAGGATGGAGGAGTCAGACGGGTGTTTTTAAGCCCTGGTGGAGCAGACGCCATGGCCATTAGAGCCAGAGCATTAACAAAGGCAAGAAGCAACCCAGACCATGCAGAAGGGGGGTTGACTGGCAGAGGAGGAGAGGAAATCAGCTGCATGGATCAAAGAGAAGGCAGTCATTATTGAAATATCGTCGCCTTGTTATTACAGCCATTTCATGGAGTCATGGATGTGAAAATAGCTCAAAGACACGAGAATGAATCGTGAAGTCACTTTATTCTGTTTGTTGCTTACCTGGCTTTTTATTGTGTTTGAGATTGTTATTGTACTAAACAAGAGAGAGGGGAATAGGTTCTGAAAGTGTCTTGGTAAATACATTTCAAATGCTGCTACTGAAATTAAATTAAGCCCAGATATTGGTAACAACTCAAATAATCCACTGCTCAAAATAAATTGGTCCATAAATTACACAGGGAATAAATATTATACAAATATACAGGAATTTAATAAAAACCTGAACTAAAAAGACCTATTTGGACATTAAACCTCCAAGACATCTAGTGTCATTCACAACTCAGAGGTGATTTTAACTCATTCTTCCAAAAACTAGGTTCAAATCTTCTCTTCTGCGATCATCAGTTCTTCAACATTTTCAATTCTTGGCTGTGCACTTGGAATCATTAAGCCATTATTTGTGTGTGTGAAGTTGGACCAAAATGCAAGGAAAATGATGAAATAAGGCTGCGTTCGCACAGCGGCCCGAAGTGACCCAATTCAGATTTTTTGTCAAATCTGATTTTTTTGCCATGGCCGTTCACACTTCCAAATTTATACGACCTGTATGTGTTCTCCAGTGTGAACTGCAAACGACCTGAAAGTAGGGTGCTATAACGTCACACACAGGGAGCGTGCTCAGTGTTTGCGGAAGTAAACATGGATGCTTATGGTGGCGCATAGCTTACGATTTTGAAGTGTTGTCCGGCCAGAGCCAGCACATTAACAACTTCATCTTCATTATAGTCTGCTATGGTTGTTATTTTTCTTCCCGCTTGCGAGTAGCAGACGCAGAATAATGATGTTTGTCGAGTATCAGTGATGTTCAGGTGGGATGAACGGGACCTGGACGTTAGGTCATATTTGAATCGGATACGTATCGGATACCCAAGTGGCCTGGGTCGCATTGTGTCACGAAGTGTATTTTTGTTCCCTTTAGGTCGTTTTCAGCCCCTCTACCTGGGCATAATTACTCACAGCTGTTTTTGGTTTTCTTGATTGTGTTTCCCTGTGGATTTAAGTTCTCTTGTTATCCCCAGTTGGTGTGGGATCCTAAACGTGACTAGCTGCGTTGTTAGAACGAGTTGTTTTTGTAAGGTACCAAGTACGGCAACTAAACACTATTTTACTGCTTGATTCTGCCTGTTCTGGACTCACCTTTCTTTAAAGATGACTGATTCTAACACATTCGAAAAGAATCCGACCTGTGTTGTTAAGACTGTCATGAAAAGATCAAATACAGGTCACAATATGTCAGAAAATATTTCAGAATTGGGTCATTTCATGCTCCAGTGTGAACGCAGTCCAAGTTTCAATGAAGAATACAAAACAATGACCAGAAACAGGGAGAAATATACAAAGAGTAGACAGAGTCCAGGGAAGTTGGAAATATGAGGAAAACAGAAGGAACTAATGAGAAGAGAGTGAAGGAGAGGTGGGTAAATACTGGGACCAGCACTGATTACTAACAGTGTGCAGGTGTGAAGGTAGAGGAGAAGGCAGACAGAGAGAGAGCAAGTGGAGCGAAGTGGAGTAGAAGTGGAGATGAAGTCGTCATAAATCTAACCGTAACAAAGAATAATTAAACATAACAGCAGATCTGACCTAGATAAATAAACTATGAAAGACTCATCAAAATAAAGCTGGAAACTAAGCCTAATTATGAATAAACAAAAAAGCAGGAAGGCAAATACAAAAAAATAAAACACCCTGAGATCCTGATACATTGTCTCGCTGTCAAAAATCCACCTTATTCTTCTGAAAAATGTCCCAGTGCATTTCTTTATTCTCATATATGAAGTCTGCCAGTTCCAGTTGCAGAAAGACAGCCCCAGTAGGATTTCCCACCTCCTAACTTCACTGGTGGTGGATTGTTTTTGGAGTGATTTGAAACCACAGTGTATGCAATGATGCCCACAGAGTTCAGTTTTGAACTTGTCACCCAAGTATTCAGTATTTTACTGACTTATTTTGGTTTAACACTGTGTTTTTTCCTTCACCAGTGGAGTCTTGTGCAGTGAGTGTGCATTGTAATTGTATCCATTTCTTATTTTAATGCAAAAATTGTACCTGCTAATAAGCTAGCTTAATCACTCAGTGAAACAACCATTTTTATTTTTTTAACTCCTGTCAGAAAGTTTCGAAGAAGCACCTGGTTTTGGATGCTTTACAGGTGAAATTAAGTTCCCAAATGGGTCATCAGTAACAGTTATAAGCTTAGATAAACATCTGGAGCCATTCTCATGAGTAGGTTTTACAGATTTTTAGAGATCTCTTTGCACCTTTTATGTGTGAGACGCCCTTCTGAAAGGACACGTTTTAATAGACTGACAGGATTTAAACTGTTGGTATTAATTTACAAAGCAAAGCACTTTGAACTGCCATGTTGCTGAAATATGCTATACAAAAAAACTTCAAATTTCAAGTTTATTTGTACAGCATAAACTTGAAATTTGAAGTTTTTTGTGAAAACAGAAAACATCACAGGGTCAACAATTGTGAAAACCAATAACAGACATAAAATTTTGTCAAGTGCCATTGTTAAGATCATCAATGTACATCTAATATGTTGGTCAATGTTAGCATTCGTTGTGGTTCAACATCTTTATGTGTTCACTGTCTATCCTTTGTGTCATTTCACTTTGCTACAAACAATGTACTGACTGTTTAGATTTTTTTTCTTTTGCATATGTGGTTACTTGGATTGCTGCCACCATAATGCACTTTATGTCAAAAGACTCATTAGAAATATTTATAGTGAGAAAAATGGTAATGTGTTTGGCACTTATTTCCTTCATTGTATCTGCTGAATCTGCTGCAGTGAAACAAAAGGAGTGATATACGGGAGAGAGAGAAGATCTTTGAGCTTGATAGCAACCCAGGCAATCCTCAGTGGTGGGCCCGAATGCATTGAATGCTACACGAGTTGTCCCTTTATTGTACTCATTCATTACAGTGATGAAAGCTCTTTGTAATTATCAGTTCTGTTTAAGCACATCTCAGAGCTTTGTGTGGCACACTAATGGATGCCACCGGTGAAGCCAGTCATTCAGATTTGTGTCAACGAGTCATTAAGCCGCCTTTGAGGGAAGTCAGCAATCTGATCCATCATGACAATAATGAGATGAAGATGAACTCATCAATTTCAGTCTCCTAAGCACTGTGCATCGGGCATGGGTGGCAGCCACGGCCTATTCTTTTGTGTCTCTCTACTTACCACCTTCTTTTTACCCTCTTTTCAACTTATTCACCTCCTCTCTGTCTTTTGTGCCACCTTTCTTAAACTCTGATTTTATCATCTGAGCCGGTTCGTGACTCTGGTGCTCTTTATTCTTGGATCTTTTCGGCCCTCTCATTAGCAAAGTGGAGATGGAGACAGGCTTGTGAGTCATAGTGGAAAGGAAGGGGCGTTGGGTAAGGAAGAAAATAAATGTGCAGAAATATAACTGAGAAATATTATTTGTCTTGCTGTCTTGAGGCAATTTTTGATTTTTATTGAACAAATATGCAACTTGTATCTGCTCTGTATGAATGCAGGAACACTGCAAAGGCATGACACTAAAGTAAATAGAGAGGTTTGACAAACTTAATTTGTTTTTCTGTGTTCATCTTCGTCCCAGGAGATTTTCTTCATTTAAAATGCAATAAACTGACTTAAATTGCTTTGTTTTGATATGAATTTTCTGTACGGTTAAATGGTTCCTTATTCTTCATGTTAAAGACTACCTTAATATGCAATTGTTCATTTAGCCTTTGAGAATATTATATCTACCTATGACCTCAAGCAGCTGCAGCAGTTTCCATTTCCTCAATCTGCAGTTCATCATGAAGCAGGCTGATCATAGCCGGCACTTAATGATTCATGAACAGAGAGACTAATGGAGTACTTTACACATTGTAATCGAATAAGGCCATTATGGGGAAACTGGCTGCTTACTGGGGACTTTGATCAACGAGACACTCACTACATGATCATGAGACGCATCAGATGTACTGACATCCGTCTCAAGGTTTCACATTTGCATCACTTTAATAAGCAGAAGAGCGGGCCATGCCAGCAGGGAACGGCGGCGGTGAGGACGCATCGGATGAGGCTTTCAGCTCAAAAACCGCCATGTTTGATTCTCCAGAATAAATCTTAGGAAACCATAACTATTGCAGCCGTTCGCCCTCACTTATATTACAGCAACATTTCTTAACCTGCATAAGCTGATCACATACAACTTTATATTTCTTACAGCCAGTAAGTAAGTGTGTCTATAATGATTAAAAGAGGAATAAGTCAAGTTTTCTCAAGTTTAATCACCAACACCCAGAACGGACTGTTTTTGTTGTATTATTTCTTGACTTTGCTACAAAAAAAAAGAAAATGAAAAAGCAGCAGCAGCATTTAGTTTTTATGCTCCTCAGCTCTGGAACAAAGTTCCTGATAATTTCAGATGTGCAAAACCAGCTGGGTTCTTTAAATTAGAATATGTTTATTTTTTTCATATATCTAGCTTTTAATGTTTATGTTGCATTTTAAGTTTTTCTATGTGATGTCTGAATGTTATTTTCTTCTTTTTAATGTATTATTATTTCTAATTTAGGGCAGGAATTTCAACTATGTTTATTTTGATTAATCAGTTTAATAGATTAACATAAAAAATGTAACTATTATTTCTTTTATGCAAAAGTCCGAAGTTGGCATCTTTGAATTTGCATATTTCTGATACAACTGTAAAACTGATGCACAAGCAAAATCTGCAAACAGCAACGATGAACTGCAGGTGGTTTCTTGGCCCACCAGGAGTTAAGTTTTGCTTCAGAAACAACTTGATGAGACTCTGGAATAGATTGTTGTTGTGTTCAAGTTGTGATTTCCAATCAGAAAAGCAATTCAAGCCTAAAATATCATCTCAATTTCAAACATGTTGTAGACGTTCAACTCTCATGTCAGCATCCACAAGTATTTTTTAGTATTTTTTTAAAAGAAGTTGCATAAATGATCAAGAGTTGAATAACCTAACAGATTAAAAACAATCTTTGTTGTTGAGCTCATACATCTATTCAATAATTCAGCAGCAGAAAAAGGTTTTGAATTGGAAATCTTGCTTGTTTTGTTTTCAAGTCAAATTAAATTAATTAATTACAGATCCTGCAATTAGCTCAATTACATTTTTTTAAAATTCCCACCACTAATTTAATTCTTTGTTTTCCTATAAAACACTTTAACTTACCCAGTGAGTGAATGGAGCTGGATACATAAACCTGCCTTGCCTTATTTGGTGACCCTAAATTCTACCTGGGTGTAAACGTGTGTGTGTGTGTGTGTGTGTGTGTGTGTGTGTGTGTGTGTGTGTGTGTGTGTGCGCGTGTTTCTCTTTGTTTTGTGTGTCTGAGTCGCTATATGATAAACCGGCTCTCTAACCAAGGTGTGCCCTGCCTCTCAAGCTCTGACTGCTCAGACAGGTTTACAGGCCCCACAACTCAGAGCAAGGGGGGAAAAAAGCAGATATGAAAAATAGATGTGTGAATAAATTAAAAAAACCTAAAAGAAATTAAAGTGCTTTGAACTGAAATGATGGGAAATAATCCTACGTGTTTCTTGTCAAAGATAAGATCACAACAACTGTTGTTTTCTCACTTTGTCTGTATGCAAATATTTCGCTACGACCAGCAAGTAAAAGCATCGCAAGAACAGTTGAAACAGGCACAGAAATATCAAATAAGTCTCCGACTCCAGGGAGAATTTAATGCAGAATGTAATTTAAATGCTGGGATTTTCTTTTGACTTATTTCCATTTTTATGCACTATATTATTGTATGGCATATTATATTGTTTATCTATGCAATATCTAAAAACAGAGTCATTAGCATTCATAAATCTGTATGAAGAGTCAAACAAAAAACTAAACTGTTGCTAAAGCGTGATAAAATGCTTTCTTCATTTTTTTTGACTCATTTGTTACAATTGCTGTAGTCACTATTCAAAACTTGGATTAAAAAATATTTCTAAGTTGTTGATGCATTAGACTGTTTCACATATGATCTTTGTTTTGAAGAAAACGGCAATTCTCCCCGCCCCCAAAATGTGAAGAGCGAGTGAAAAGCTAACATATGGAGCTACCATGGTATGATTGTTACAATTTTTAGTTTTTTATGAAGTACGAAATGGTCACAAACAACAAACTGAACACAAAATGTTCAGTAAAGACATCTGAGCCTCCGTTGTGATTGCAGAAGCTTTCACTACGTAATATTTTGGTGCCACTCTTTCAACGTTTCACTCTTCCACCATTGTACAAAGAAACCGGCAACGGATAACAGCGGCTCGTCCCAACGCATGTCTAGAGTAAAAGCATTTGACTTCAAACTTCACATGCGTTCAACTTGAAGCATCAGACACGTTTCAGACTCATGAAACGCGTTCAGCGTGAACGAAATATAAGAAGTGTGGACCAAATAACAGCAAAAAAAAAAAAACTACATCATCAGTGGTCAGTTGATAGGAATTTACTGATTACAAAAATGTTTAAGTGTCATGATGAAGAAAATATGCTAATTTAAATTAATTGAAACAGGACAATTAATGGCACCTTATTTACATCCTGGTGATTACTTTTGATTTTGTCATTTTACTACATCATCTATTTGGCATTAATGTTCCTGTTAAATTATCAGCCGTTCACAGTGGTTGCATGCTTGCTCAAACTTGTTTGGTCTGGCGACACAACAAACATAAAACAGGGAAGTAAATTGAATTTTCTTAAAAATGACATCATTAGGTGTGAATTTTAGGCTCAGGATTCTTTAAGAAAGCAGGTTCTGGATTAGTGCTCTGATTCATTGTCCAGAGAAGAATGAGTGTCTGCCCAGGTAATTTAAGCAGGTGATGAGGTAATGACTCTCAGGTGTGAGGCAGCAGCCAACACAGACAACAGCCCCAGCACTGTTACAGGCTGATGGTTTGGAAAGACAATAGAAGAACATGCACACTGCAAAAACACAAAAACCGTATAAATATCTTAGTAAACATAACTTCCGCAAGTTAAAGGAGCTTGTTTTAGGTCAATCATTCCTTAATATTGATTAAAAGAAAAGTATAGCTCCACTGGCAGATTATTTCACTTATAATATGGAAAATTGTAATATACCTGTGGAACTAGTTCTTTTTAATGAACATTAACAAATCCTTTAGCTTGCTGAAAAATTACTTGCAAGCTAGTTTTATGTTATTTCAAGCATACTTGGTAAGGTTTTATGTTTTTACAGTGCAATTATTTTTCTATGTGCTGATTTCTTATTCTAAACTCATCCAAAGTGTTTATAATCAAACTCATTACTTTTCCAAGCTGCCTGGGAATCCTGTGTCTCGCTGTTGAAAGCCCCAAAAATTTATTCAAGAATGTTCTATTAAAGATTTTGTATTCTTGATGCCACCAGACAGGCATGTTTTTAAACTGTGAGAGGAAATGCCTGTAAACACAGCAAGCTTCACACACAATCCACAACAAATATTATCATACCAGCCTCTTATATTTATCTTTCAAAGACACTCACCGGCTCTTACCTTAATATTCACGTCTACACACACTCAGCCGCACCGTTCTTCAGACACTCAGCCCTCTCCCCCTCTCTCCTCTGTCTCTTGCTCTGCCACATCTCTTAGCTTTGCGCCCACTTCTTGGGTGCCAGCAGTCGTTGGGAGGGAAGAAGTGTTGACAATTGTCTTCTCCTGCCTTGTCACCAAACAACATTGTCACACTTCACTGCCAGATTAATTCTCAGACTTTCCTGTCAAGAAATGACATTTAATTTTCACACCTCTTCTCTCTGCTATTCTCCTTTTCATGAATTTTATTTTCAAGCGCACCCCTGGTGCATCGCCGTCTGGCAGTATCGATATCCGTGACAGTATGAAAGCCTTTAATTCAGCTCCAGCACTCACACTATCTTTGTCTTTCTTCCAGCAACAAAGTATTATGACAAAGGGAAGTTGTCACTTCAACATTTGATTTACTACAGCACATCCTGTATACTGTAAACATGTACACACGTGTATTGTTTGCTTCCGGTACTATACTCAGAGAGCTAGTTACACAGCAATCCATTTGTTTAATTATGTAGTTTTGGAGCAAAATGAGCAACTCACATAAAAATATTTTGTTTACCATTGACATTTTTCTCATTTTATCATGTTGCATAAACAAACGTCAATGTATTTTGTTTGGATTTGATGCGATAGACCAACACAAAGTACAGCAGAAATGTAAATATGAAATATGGCCTCTAAATGACTTACAAATAAATATCTGAAAAGTGTGGTGGGAATTTGTGTGGCTGCTAAGCTACAACTATGGTTCATCCCACAGGAGTTTGTTGAGAATATTTAGGCTAGTTAGCATAGCCACCAATGGCCTGTAACAGAAAGTTGTTATCACATTGAGCAGCACGAGCACGAGCATGATTGACAGCGTTAAGAAGCTCCTCCTGGCTCTGATTGATTGGGAGAAGGTGGAGGAGCTTAATTTTTTTTCACATTTTATTTGTCTGATGTTATACTGTGATGATGTTGTGACAGTTTTAACAAATAAGTAAAAAATAACATATTTTTAATAAAAATTACATACTGCAGCTTTAATGGAGGACATTGTAACTGAAGTTACAATATGTTAAAATCTTCTATTGGTACTTTTGCAAACCCCTAAATCTAGTTATTCAAGGCCTTTCTTTTAAATTTTGATTTACTTTATCTAATATTCAATTATTTCTCAGTAACATGTTAGTAAGATTGATTTACAGTTTGTGTATCCCTCTTCAGTTTTAGAGTTGCCTGTGAAGGATCGAACATTTTTATCTCAGCTCTTCAAATCAAAACGTTGCTCCACTTCTTAATTTTCATAAGATTAGAGAGAATGTCCCAGTCTGCTGTTTTATCCCCCACATTACAAGCAGAGCAAGAGCTTAACTTCCTAAGAGTTTCTTTTTCAGCTGGAAGTGAACGTCTTGCAGATCAGAGTGACTTCGGTTTGTGTCCACGTCAACAGAGACATACAGCTAAGAAGAAGCGTTCGTATCTCCTTTATCTCCATTTCCCCTGCAGAAGGTCCATTCTGCTACGACAGGCCGTTTTCATGCTTTTAAGTAGGTGGCTGGAGGAAGGCGAGCCAAATGGCCGAAACAGCCACTGGTTCATTATCAAGAGGCCTAGAATTTGAGATTATAGGTGATTACACTCATCCATCCCCTTTTCTGAAAAAAAGGAGAAATCTGTTTAATCCCCCTCTCTGGTGCAGCTTCGCAGGGCGCCCAGGGACGGTTGGCATCCATCACAGGCCTAAAAAAACCCCACATAACATACGGAACCAGGAGGAGCGCTGGCCCCAGCTTGCAGGGATGAAGGCCAGTTGGCCGGTGAACAAGAAGAGCAGGGTCTGATCAGGCAGAGGGAAACGCTACTTGGCCACAGATCACAGCGGTCAGTGGGGACACGGTTGGCCTGCCGGCTTGCATGGGGAGCTCTCATGGAAAATGGGAGGAGGGGGCATGGAGTTGAGTGTTGACCTTAGACTCGGAGCTGCAGACATCGCTCAGCGACCTTCTCCTTCCAACTACATCCCTGCTGTCACGCTCGGCTCTGACTGACAGCTCTCAGAGTTCGCATTTCCCAACAACTTCTGTCACATTCACGCTGCTGACTCATTTAGAATAAGACTCTCAAAAAATAATATCCGGTGTTTTTAAGCAAACATTGTTTCCCACTGATTTTATTTTAGCAAGGCTTATTAACAGTAGAAATAAACTCATATTGCAGGTTTATGATCACACTGCATCTTGTTTGAAAGCCCTGCATGTGTGGATTTATGGAGCGGGAGCCTGGTGTGCACCCTCCATTAAAAGTTTGAATTGATATACCGTATTGATCACCTACAGGGTTTTGTTCTCATTAAATGCTGCTTCTTTGGACAACTTCACATTGAGGCTCCCTCTTCAGTGGCTGCATTTCAACAGGATATTGAGCCATTCACAAGTCATTTTGTGAGCTGTGAAACACGCATAACAAGGTTTTGCTTTCTCCCCTTTTTCCTGTTTACCATTCTTTTCTTTTGTCTGAATTTATGGAGGTTTTTGGGGAGTGGAAATAGGGAGCAGGCTCAGTTTTTATTTGTTTGGCTGTAAAAACCAAAGGAACAAATATGGATGAAGACACTGATGATTTTTTAGGTGCTGTCCCTGTATAATCAGTTGATCTTCATGGACGCTCCCAATGTAATCTGACTGAGTTGG
This sequence comes from Alfaro cultratus, assembly GCA_903066825.1. Lineage (NCBI taxonomy): Eukaryota > Metazoa > Chordata > Actinopteri > Cyprinodontiformes > Poeciliidae > Alfaro > Alfaro cultratus. The sequence continues at coordinate 1,087 of CAEFZX010023799.1, read as the reverse complement.
ATATATTTTGCCAACCGGATAAATATTTGTAGGAATTAGGGTCCACAGATACTAGAGACACCCCCTCTAAATATGCTTGTACCTGTCCAAATATACATTAATACACATTAGTATGCACATGAGTGACTTTCTTAGCACCACCACAGAAGCTGATATCTACAGGTTTCTTGATGTCTGCTCTTGGGGGTACAGCCAATCAGTACCAAGGAAAAATATTTGTTCTCCTGAATTGGCTGCTTTGCTAGTACCAGTCAACGTTTTAAGTAGCATCGTGCCTAGATATTTTAGCTTTGCAAGCTGCATTTTCTTTTAAATATTTTAGCTGTGCTCCAAGAAAGAATTTGTGAATAGGTGGACTTTCCACAAATAAAGTCGTGATCCTTAGAAAACTATAAATACTGAACTGCAAATAGGTTTGAAGCTGTAATTACAGCAAAATGTGGTTCTACAGAAAGTTTAGCCTGGATAATGCACACCTCTTGTTTTACATTTTTTATTTGTACAAAATAAAATTATAAAAATTCTTGATACTGGATAAACTACTTTGTGTTGCTCTTTTACAGAAAATTCCAATAAAACATGCTAAATTGTTTTTGCAATGTGGCAATATGTGAAAGTTCAAGGTATATGAATAATTTAGATTTTTCTGACATCTTGAAACCATTAAACATTATTTAAAATAAACAAAACACTTAAAATCCGGGTTGGTGAATGCAAAAGCACTCATTCTCAAGTCAAATGATGTGACAAAAAATGTTTTAAAGCCCTGGAAAAAAGGCGCGGAGTTCTTTTTCGTAAATAAAATGGGAAACATGGACATACAGCAAAAAATACAGCAAAAATGACCCAATTTCAATTACTTAATTATAAAACCTTAGAGGAAATTATAAGCCAACTAAGCTCCAGTTCCTGCTGTCTGGATGTCCTACCCACACATTTCTTTAAGAAAGTCCTGCCTGTCATTGCTAATGATCTGATCCAAATAGTAAACTCATCACTATCATCAGGCGTTTTCCCCCAGGCTTTTAAAACAGCAGTAATCAAACCACTGATAAAAAAGAATAATCTGGACAAATTACTACTGCAG